>JAWZYU010000478.1:77500-126447 GCA_038380435.1 Ryuthela nishihirai
AGGTGGACTTGTCTTTTTCTGCAGGGCTCCGTTTCTGGGTGTTGGGAGAGGTGGACTTGTCTTTTTCTGCAGGTCTCCGTTTCTGGGTGTTGGGAGAGGTGGACTTGTCTTATTCTGCAGGTCTCCGTTTCTGGGTGTTGGGAGAGGTGGACTTGCCTTATTCTGGGTGTTGGGACAAAAGCATTAGTTAATGAACTTATGTTGATAAGATTAACAAAAACATTAACAGAATGTTTTAAAAACTATTTCTAAAAAACCTGGCTGTGCCACTGTTTGCAAGTATAAAATGCATTACTGCTGCATTTTTTTTAACTATCAATGTGACACAGAAAGTTATTTTAGGTAACTTGCAAAATTAAAAATGGCACATCATTTTAAAAAATATTCAGTGTCACTGATAGAAGTAGACGACAAAGAGTAAGCATCTGAACTTGATAATATTGTAAAGAAGTAGATATTGGAATAGCGATACACTCCAGCTGTTTGTGCTTAGAAAAAGAAAACGTTATTTCACGTAACGTTTTTCCTGTGCACATTGCACTTTGGTGTTCTTAATACAAAGATATTCTGCCACACAAAGGCAATATAGAATTTGTTTCTAGCTTTTCGATACTTTCCTTGCTCCAAAGGGTATTTTAATTCATTAACAGCAAGCAAAAGATATTATTAATTTTTATTATAATGATCCAACATCTTGGACAGCTCTGACAATATTAGGCTTCTGATGCCTCTTTTGGTGCATAAAACTATTAATAAAGGAAATTAATGTTAATAAAAAAACATATGCTTCAAAAAATATAATGCAGCTCTTAACACTTGAAATAATGATATGCCAGGCATCTTAATCACTAGATCACAGGTGGTCTAGTGGTTAAGATACCCGGCATGCTTCTGGTAGACCTGGGTTTAAATTCCAATTTTTTTGAACTCATTATTTCAAGTGTTCCTTGTCTACAGGACACTTGAATATACTTGAAATACTGAAGAGCTTTTAACAGACTAGAAAATTTCTAGTTTGTTACAGTTGAGAATAAATGGAGACATATGTACTGATAACAAACTAGAAAACTTTTTATTCTTTAATTGCCAAGTGAAAAAAAAAAGTTAATGGGTTTGTATTTGATGTCATCCTGGTCGAATTTAAATTGTGCAACCCTTAAAGAGCCCATTCACTTATCAGAATGCATGCATGCATGCATGCATGCTAAAATGTGCCATGCATCCTTGCCTACTGTTTGCATGACTTTAATGCCAAATTTCTACAGTACTTATCGAAAATCGCCCATCCATCTGTTCAGCTTTCTAGCATGCAGAAATTGCTGTCATCTGGTTGTTAAAAGTTTATTAATAGAAAACAGCTCCACTTTCTAATAAGAATAAAATTACATCCTTAATAAATACACACATTACCTGTAGAAATAGACTTCAACATTAGTTAATATTCCTACATATTTCATCTATTGTGTAACGTAAGAGTTATTCGTAGTGACTACATTATTTTCCAAATAAACACATGAATTTATCCATCTTTATCTTAATTTTCTGTGTGCAATGCGATTGTTACTAGGGTTGATTTTAATAAATAATTTTATAATTTGAAGCTTCGAGCAAGGTGTCTTATTTACAACAACATCTTTCTTTACTATATTGTAGGACATTAAAGAACACACATTTCTAACTGCACCTTTCTCTTTCTTCACTTCAAGAACGTAGTTTACCAGGTATTTTTTTCCGGAAAAGGGGGCGGTAGGACAAATAACTTTGGGAACCACTTATCTAGTTCCTGACGAGAAGGATAATCATTACGGCGAGCGGCAGACACACAAAACTATAAGTACCATTGCAAGCATTGAGATAGGAAGAAAAACGAGTCGCATGTAACGTATTATAACTGTCCTAACAACGACCGTGAAATGCGTTCAATAAGAATGAACCTGTCAAATTTTTTCTCGAAATAGATAATATACTAACTAGGTCAGGACCTACGGCAGGAAGAATTTCACTCTTTTTTAATGTAAAATGATGAAATCGAGGTTTACTATAAATTTCTCCAAAACATACGTCATTTCCTCTACCGAAATCTATCCTACCGAATTTTCATGTTTATGACAATCGACGTTTCAAGTCCTAAAACTTATTAAATAAGCAGATACAATGCAGAAATTGACTATTACAAGACTCATCGAAACTGGAATATTCAACGATATTAACTTAGGAACTATGCATTTAACGAAAATATAACTCTGAATATTATTTAAAGAGCTTGAATAATAATCGCATAACGAAAACTTTCCCTGCCTAGACTCGTTAAAATAAAAAAGTGTATTTCCATAAATAAGCAAACTGAAATATATCTTAATAAATTGGAGAAAACACACAGGTGACGTCAGCAACGCGGTTTCGGTTACTTCCCAGCATAATTTCTATAATGTGAAGAGGAAAAGCATTTTCAGTGTCTCCTGAAAGCCATACAACAAAACTATGTTGTGAAATCACACTTTATTATTCAGTTCAATACATTTTCCAAACATATTTTCTCCTGAGGTCACTCACAATACCTGTCTGATGGACGAAATAAAAGGTGACATTGGCATAATACCTGAGTAGCAAAATATCTTATTCGATATCATTTCATTAGATATCTCTCACACCTGTACGACCTACGTGTAATATCGAATATAAAAACGTTCGTTGCCGTAATATATAAATCACGAACGCTGGAATATTTAACACGCGAAAAAAAATCGTATCAAACGCAAAGTTGACATGAAACTTCAAATCACGTTTAGATTTCAGTTTTACTCTTCATAAAATAATTAGTGTAATTATCCTATCGTTCTTAACCCTAAAAACGCAAATAACGTAGTTCATTTCCATAGCTACAATTAATGGGAATCCTATTTCGTGTCAACACAAATATTTCGTAGTCAATTCCTATTTATAGAAAGATAATGGCAACTGTTTATTTCATCTCTCAATAAATAAGTTTTACCCCACCATTCACTCTAGAACGAAATATTTATTTTAAACACTGCAAACGTTCGGCTAAAACCCTTTAGGTGCGATGCCAACCCATTCCTACTTTTCTATCTTATTACACCACGATACACGTGCACGTAAGTGTTAATTTTCCTTTCTGGGCCAAAAGAATAATATTAATCTTGAGGATTACTCGCAAAAACCAAATTTTTTGCCGAAAATGACTTTTCAGAAACCGGAATTTCCAAAGCTTTAACGGTTGGTAAACGTACGTAAAGCCCTTCCACATCGCAGTACAACACTAAAATCTCACCCAAAATATATAAAACAAAAGAATCCTTACTTCCTCCATGTATCGTACGAGGATGAGAAAAAAAAAAAAACCAGTGGAACAACTCAAAAAAGCTTGCAATGCGAAACTCAAAGTATGCAACTTCCAACATTTACTACGGCTTCACAATGTTTCGTCTATACTTCTCCGAAACTTTATTATAACCATTTTTCTTCTCTGTAGAAAAATAAAAATGCATTTTACGTATCAGAGATGATCGAAACATAATATAAAAATATACCTTAAATAGGAACATTGTTACGATTAAGAAAAGCATTTTTAAAACTTCAACGTGCCTGTAATATATTATGCAAAATCTACTGCCAACACAACGAAACAGTACTCCTGATGTCATCTCCGTGTTTTTGCTACTTTATTATTAAACCCGTATTCACAGGCAGCACTAATTTTAGGAGTTCACTTATTTCTCATGCCGCCATTTGTCTTTGTCACCACTCCTTTTTGACTTGCACTTTGAAACGCGATAAGTAACGTTATTTCCCGCCGTCCGTTGCCGAGTGCTTAGCACGATTGCCTACTGATGAACTTCGAGCATACAGTTCTGCGTGAAAATTTAATAAAACAAGTCTAGAAATAAAGACGATTACGCAAACAGGAATGCATTTCCACTGCTTAATAACCACCCACCAATACTTATTTTTGCTTTCCCTCAGTCCGATCGTGTTGCCAACCATTTCATAATATACTACAAGAATCTGTGCGTTTCAGTGTGCTGTTCGAGACTGTGGTTTGTTCTTAGCAGTGTAATATCCGTTATAATTCCATTCCCTTTCTATCCTCTTAGCATAGGCCGCTAGTGTAGCCTCGGAGAACGACGGTACACGTGTTCTGCCTACTCAGAAAGCTGCGCACTGCATCTCAGTTCCAATATGTCCGAAAATTTAATCCCAGTACAATTCAATACAATCGCATTCGTTTGACGTACTAAAAGATTCCCATTCAGCATTTAAATGTCACTGAACCCCCTTTCATTCGACTAGCATACTATATCTAATTATTCCAAAAAAAAAAAACGATTTTGTTATGCAACGTATATAATTTTTTACTTATGCAATCACTTTTCTTTTTAAACACAGTTATTTAACCCCACTTCAGATTAGTCCGCAAATAACATTCTAAATGCAACCTTTGCAGCATCTTTTTCATAAAATGGAGTTTACTATGATATCCAATGTAGTAAGGGTTTAATAAGGACAACAAACTATTCAACTTCTTTATATTCCCTGCTACTGAAGAATAAACTAAGGCTTCATATTTTAAACACCTACCAAAACGGGAGAAAAATGTTACATTCCATTACAAAAACATATCACGTTATATACCTCGCTATTTTTTTCAGGTCGAGGGAGTTTTCCGTTCCTCATTTGGCGTAACTTCTCTAAATAAAATCTCCCGACGAAAAATTTCAAAATGTAAATTCTTGCAAAATAAATGTAGAAAACGACATTTTAAATAAACTTAATTACGTAACACAAATTTAAATTTTGTAACGTAGCAATTAAAAAACGTGCTGCCTTGAATAGAATCAATTAAATAATATCATTATTTTACCAAACTTTTCTAAAGCTGAAAGCTCGTCACATTCTTCCATTAAATGCATATTTTAGAAGTTATAGAGGTTCGAACTTACGCTTAATTTACGCTTCAAGCTCACAAGTTGCACAACACGGAAGATTATTGTTAAATATTCCAGCTTCCGCAAATATTTCAATACTAAAAAAAATATATTTTGAAAATTCCATATTTAAACACATTTCATTATGATCTTAAATTTATTTTCAGTCATATTTTTCAAATATATCTATGTTTTATAAATTATACATCTTCCAACTTACGTTCTCACCGGCATAAAATGAAAGATTATAGTTCAATATTCGACCTTCCGCAACTATTCAAATACTAAAACTACACTGTTAAATAACGATATTTATATAGATTTTAATTGACCTCCAGTCACATTTTTCCATTAAGTGCATGTTTTAGAAGTTATACAGTTTCCACTTTCTCTCTGCCATACTACGGAATATTATTGTTAAATATTTCAGTTTCTGCATCTTTTTAAATACTAAACGAATATCGTTCAAAAATGATAAATTAAAAAGATTTCATTCTGATCTTTAATTTATCTTCAGTCACATTTTTCCATTAAATGCATATTTTACAAGTTATAAACCTTCCAAGTTACGTTTTCTTACATAACGTGGAAGATTCGCAAATATTCCACCTACCGCAACTACTTAAAATACTAGAACAATATAGTCTAAAAAACGATATTTAAAAAGATTTCACTGGGGTCTATAATTTGCGTTTTTCCATTAAATGCATTTTTTAAGAATTCGACCAAACTTATCTGCAGAAATGACTACTAAGTGTTGTTTCGAAGACTCCCAGAAAGTTCTTAATAACACAAATAACCAGTGAAATCTATTTCAGTTCAAAACGTAAGTTCTATATTCACTAGTAACTATTACAATGCATCGAAAACAATTTCTTCTCATCATACGATGAGACTTTTAAAAAAATAATTAACCTTTCACGATGAAAGAGAATCGAATAAAACAGCTTCTATCCTAAAGAATCGATGACACAACAGTGCTTTTCGAATGGTCAAACCGGATACGCCTTTCGTGTCGTAATTTTCATTTCCGTCACGAATTAGTTTTAGCTTTAACAACTTTCGTATAAACCGAACTTTCTAAAAACGACACACATCGGAAGATTACTCCGATATCCGGAATAAATCTGCTAATCATATTTTGATTCAAAATTTTAAAATAAAGAAGGTGTGTATATATATATGTTTTATTTTATTCCCATTCTTATAACTATATCTTTCTGTATCTATACATGGGGTATGCCAGTAACATACACATCTCCAGCAGGTACGTAAGGCATAAAAGGTTTTGAGAACCACTGCTCTATTATATATATAAAGTTCAAGGAGCCAATAGTAGAAGACAAAAAAATACCAAAATGTCGCAAAATCTTAAAAATGTTAGAATAAAAACTGATAAAAACCACAAGAAAATAGTGTAGAAATTCTGTATATATCCTACCCGTGCAGGTTAAATAAAACGTTGCATGGGAGGTTACCATCTGTCTCATAACAGCTCTTCCATTCGATCACCTTCCCGCAACCTAAACTGATCCCTCTGGTTCTTTATGACGTCGCCATTTACACCCTTGTGTGCAAATAACTACCGTTCAGAGATAACCCAACCAAACGCATATCTTCTATATGGCGTATTAAAGTAATTAAAGGTGTCACCACCCTCACAGACCTTCGACTATTGCGGAGAAACATCGCTGTTGCAAGCAGCTGCTTGAGGGGGTGTTATTTTTATTCCTTTATTATATTTAGGAAGATATTTTCACTCTTTTCCCTAACACGTTAAGCCTCTTTGGATTAGGAAATAAAATAATCATTAGAGGTTAAATGTTTAGGGTATGAAATGACTCCTCGGCGAAGCACTTAATCCCTGTGTAGTCTGTAAAACAGAAATTCGTTAAAATTATGTTGCTGTTATGGATAATTTTATATCCAAGCCTATCGGTGTCCAGTACAGACCGTGGGAAGGCCGAGATAAACTTTTGTTTGGCGGAGATAAATCTCAACGCTGAGGATTCTTTATGAGTTACGTACTTAAATAGAAATGAAAACGGAAACATATTTATCGCTTTCCCCAATAAAAGGCAACTTATTCCATTCTCCCTTCCTTTAAACTTGTTCCTCTTAGGGTTTCAGACTAAATAAACAGATATCGCTGCTATTAAACATCTCAACTTGCGTTACTAATTAAATACTGCATCAGTTGAAGTAGTAAAATAAAATACTGTTTCTAATGTCTGTTAATTATCAAACGTAATTTGAGGTCCAAAGTCCAAATAAGTTGAACTGTAACAAAAAAAAAATTCACATATCCCCTCACCCAAAAAACTGTCCTAAATTTATATTCCAACATACTATATGTGGTAATATTCAAATAGTGTTCATTAAAGTTTTGAAACATGAATGCATAAATATAACTTATGTACTTAATTAAATTCACACATACAATTATTGCTAAATGAAATAAATTCCTCTAGGTGGCGTTAATTTTGTTTCTAATGAAATATCTGCTTCTTCCCGCCTTCCCCAACGGTTGTTCGTGTTCCTCTTCTACGATTGGTCAAATATGTTACAATGGCACGTGCACCTAGATAGCTTCACACGTGGCGCCCTTAGTTACGATAGCAACCATATATTCGCTTTCACTTCGGTGTCAAATTTTACTCTCAATTCATTTCTACTTTTCCATAATATATTTTATTACGTATATTTAGAATAAAGTTCATACACCACGTAAATTTTACCTACACAAGAATCGAACTACAGTTAGCAACGATTAATAGTAATATTATAATATTTCAGAAACGTTAATATTTAAAATATACGAATGCAATTTAATATCAAAGCCGAAAATTACATACAATTCCACTATAACGTTTCAGCTTAAATAACTGGGATTGATTAATTTAATTATCAAACTTCACTGGTTTTATTAACAATCTGACACCGTGGAGACAGGGGTGGAGTGGGCCAGTCGGTAGCGCGCCAGGCTCGTAATCTGTAGTTCCCAGGTTCGAGTCCCAGCTGGTTCAGCGTTCACATTTTTCTCCGCAAAATTCCCCGCCCTGCCCACGGTCAGTAGGGGACACCGATGGGCTTTGAAAGGCCGCCGTCCGTCGAATAGGACGTTAAGCCGTGGCCCCGTGTGCGGCAGAGCCATACCCTGTGCACGTTAAAAAACACGCTGGATGACCTTGACGGGAGGCTAACACCTGTCTCCCAACAGCTGTTCCAGTGGGTCCCCTCCCCCAACCTTCTCTGAGCCTTCGGGGTCAATGTGACCTGCCCATTTAGCCCATGGTGTGCAAAAGAGTGCCGCTCAGAGGTAAAACAACCCAACCGTGGAGACATCCAATTCCAGAAATTAATTCATCGCCAAGATGATATCTGTTTCATAGCATTTCAAATAGAAACTAAAAACACGGGGGGGGGGGGGGGGGGGGCTCAGTCGGTAGCGCGCCAGGCTCGTAATCTTTAGTTCCGAGTTTTGAGACTTTGCTGGTTCAGATTTATTTATCTAGGCAAAATTCCCCACCCTTCCCACTGTCAGTAGAGGACACCGATGGGCTTGGAAAAGCCGCCGTCCGTCAGAAGGTACGTTAAGCCTTTGGCCCGTGTGCAGGACAGCCATACCTTATACAGGTCAAAGAACACGCTTGACGGCAAGCTTCCATCCCTCCCAACAGCTCTTCCAGCCCCCAAATAAAAGTTTATTTATTTTTTTCCCTACATGATGCCCAGCTTCTGTCAAATCTTAGGAACATGAATTGAGGGCCGAATGCAACAGGTTCCATGTCACATGAAAACTCGTTAAGCAGGTAATGCTGCTCTCCATAAAAGTAACCCACTTCGTTTACTTTCCACCACAAAATAAAAAAAAAATTACTAAATACTACATATTCGGAAAGCAAAGAATTGCGAATTTAGGTTCAAATCGAAGCTCGTACGAGATCCCGTGTACGTCAGACATCCATACCCTGTATTGAACAACACGCTGGATGTCATTCACAGGTGGAAAAAGTTGAATTGGCATTTCGAACGTGTCGAGTATTGCCAGTATACTCTGATTAGAGTCTAAAATTAGTACCTTACATATATAGATTCTATTCGCTATTTTCATTCTTAACTTTTAAATGTCTCATTACACCATTTCCAGTGGCAACACCTTCGGTGGAAATAAACTAACATTATTCTTTCCTTATATTCTCAGTGTGAACGCTAATCTCTCCATATTCGGTAAATCTGATGTTTAAATCAAGTCGTTAGTAAGGAACATTTACATATAATTATAATACAAACGGTAATATAGGGCCAGAAGGAAATGAACATTTTTCTATAACTATATTTCAATACAACTTTAAATATTTCTTTATATTTCACGTGTTTCTATCGAATATTAAAAAAAAAATTATGCACTTCTACTTTCTGAAACAGTGGGCGAAATATATCTGCAACCCCGAGAAATATAATCTTTTATTTTTACGTTCTGTCTGCAGAGAGTCCATTCGCTAAACAACCTAGAAACGTTGCAGGTTTCGTAACCAAAACTATTCTGTGAACGCTTTAATTCTTCATTTATTTATTTACTAAAAATGTATTCGAACCCGACAACCAACGTAGAATAACGTAGACCAATATTTTAGGAGTAACAGCGCATACGAAAAAAAACTGCCAACTGCACGCGGTGTTTCCATGTTCTCACCCTCCCAAGTACTGACCGCGCCCAAAGCTTAACCTCGGGGATCAGACGAGAACCAGTGTGTTCAACTTGCTATGGCCGTTGATGGGACGGGGATGGCTCAGTCGGTAGCGCGCCAGGCTCGTAATCTGTAGTTCCCAGGTTCGAGTCCCAGCTGGGTCAGCGTTGAGATTTATCTCCGCATAACTCCCCGCCCTGCCCACGGTCAATAGGGGACACCGATGTGCTTCGAAAGGCCGCCGTCCGTCGGATGGGACGTTAAGCCGTGGTCCCGTGTGCGGGAGAGCCATACCCTGTGCACGTTAAAGAACACGCTGGATGGCCTTGACGGGAGGCTACCATCTGTCTCCCAACAGCTGTTCCAGTGGGTCCCCTCCCCCAACCTCCTCTGAGCCTCGGGGTCCATGTGACCTGGCCATTTAGCCCATGGTGTGCAAAAAAGTGCCGCTCAGAAGTAAAACAATTTTTTCAGAATTAAATTCAAATGGGGTTTTTTAAAAAGGCGTCGTGTCAACCGTGTTACATCAAAATAAATCGTGTAAATAGCGAAATTAAATTTCTTTTCTGATCTGTGTTAAATCAAAAACGTGTAAAAAAATATATACTTGATTGAGATTCAAATTTGTCACTGATTAACCTAAACTCATTGCATTCTTGCTACCGTAAGTAAGCACCTGAGCAGAAAAGCAACACACATCAATTCCTTACCCTAGGTTCGAACCCAGGTCTCTTACATCAGTAGCCAAGCGCGCTAAGCAATCAACTTAAAAAAAAAATAAATCCTTCTTAATAAACAATAGGAATAATTAATTCAATGCACCCAATTCTGTTCCTGATAGGTTCCCGAGAAAACCGTGTAAAAAAATAAACCTTTAAAAAACAATACGGTGCATATGAAAAAATGGATATGAAAATTTTTAAATCTGCTAAAATTAGTGCTGCCTGCCTGTGAATACGGGTTAATAATAAAGTAGGAAAAACACCGAGATGACGTCACCAGTACTCTTTCGTTGTGTTGCCAGCAGATTTGGTATTCTTAATCGTAATAATGTTGCTATTTTAGGTATACTTTTATGTTATGCTTCGATCAACTCAGGTACGTAAGATGCATTTTTATTTTTCTACAGAGAAGAAAAATGGTTATATAAAGTTTCGGAGAAGTATAAATGAAACGTTGTGAAGCCGTAGTACAAGTTGGAAGTTGCATACTTTGAGTTTCGCATTGCAAGCTTTTTTGAGTTGTTCCACTGGATGTTTTTTTTCTCACCCTCGTACGATACACGGAGGAACTAACCATTCTTTTCCTCTATATATTTTGGGTGAGATTTTAGTGATGTGGAAGGGCTTTACGTAGGCAGCAACCATTTATACTTTTACGAACAGTTAAAGCTTTCGAAATTCCGGTTTTTGAAAAGTCGTTTTCGGTAAAAAATTTGATATATGCGAGCAATCTCAAGATTCATATTATTCTTTTGGCGCAGAAATGAAAATTCACAGTTAGGTGCACGTCGTAATGTAATAAGATACAAAATTAGGAATGGATTTGCATCGAACGGTATCTGAGTCTTCTACGTCCATGTGACCTAACTATTTAACCGATGGTGTACAAAACAGTGCCGCTCAGAGGTGAAACAACCCAAATGTCAGGTTTTTTCGATATTCAAAACTCGAATTTTAATTCCATTTCGGAAAACCTCGAGAAGGATCGCCCAGTATGATGTAACGTTGAATTAATATCCCAAGACCGGATTTACCCTACTAATTACGAAACCTCACAAAATTTCAAAATAAATTATTGACAATGAATAATCAATGATAATTCACAATGAATAATCTAAATATAAAAAAAATTTAAAAGTCGTAGTGTTATATCTAATCTTCAGACTTTCTATTAATTCATAATCAACTACTTTCTATTCAGAATCCTGTTGAAAACATATCCCCCTTTCCTATTTGAATTATAAACTCATAATTACCTCACTGTGACTAACCATTCGCTATATAACGTCTGTTATCGCAATATATGGTTTTCAAATCAGGTATACGTCTTAAAATACCAGGTCTATTTTTTATATTCGGAAACAAAACCTCTGCTTAATCTTCTACGCGTAGCCGGAAATACTAAAATTTCCAACAATTATATCGCATAAAGCTTATTCAATAACCGGAAGTGCATGATATTATTTCGTCAAAGTAGCAACTTATGTGTAGTTATTATTGCAAATATGAACATATTTTAGGTGTAAGACGAAGTTGATATGAGAGAGATTATTTACAAGATTTGAATTTCATAATATGTAGATCTGATGTGAATTATTTTCTGTATTACACGGTGAAATTATTTATCAAGTGTAGATATTTGGTGAGAAAAAATTTCCATGTTCGAATAATGTTTAAATCTGATAATGTAAAGTGACAGTTTAGCAGAAAGGAAGCGGCAATGATCATAAGTTATGAGTTACGTAGCTCACTTGAATATAGTTTACTGTTCATTCTTTTTTTAATTTCCTTTGCTGTTAAGAGGTTTAAAAATAATTCAATCTGTGTAATTTATAGAGTTTTGCTTTGAGCTGTGTTTTCTAAATTTCTAATTCAGGTTTGGAGAATATCTCTTTAAGAATAGCAGGATTGGTTTCTTTTTTTTTTAAGTATGATGCTGTACTTTCTTTCCCTAGTTTTTCCTCTCGGTATGTTGTGTGTGTATATATATATAGGGTATTTGATATTTCTACTGTTCAGGTGTATTTGGTGGCAATGTTGCAGTTAATATGATTTTGTCTGATGAATACTGTACAGTGGTGTATTCTAAAGAATTCGAGAAAACGGTTTTAATTTAGTCGATAGTAATATGTTTTAAAGTTTTCGTTATGTTGAAAGTGTTGTGATATTTATGTAAATTGAGAAGAATTTCAATGTGTTGTTAGCGGGGTGGAAATGTGAGGGACCTTTCAAAAGAGATACTCTGTTGTGGAAGTTAACAGAAGAGGAGGGCTGCCAGATTACTGTGGCCTACTGATCTCGACAACTATGGCTACTTTTCTTTTTTTTCTACCCTGCTGAGGAGTGGTCAACCACACAGGGTCCTGGTGCTGACCATATAAACCTACTGGACTGGACAGATATATGGCTCTGAGCTTGATTATGGATCCTGATTTTGCTGCACTGGTGGGCTTCTGTGAAGGGAAAATCTTCCGCTGTGTTTTCTTTTTGTTTGTGGGTTGACAGCCCCAAGTGAATAGATCCACAGGATATGTTTATCAGCTGGTGGATAATCCTGAGCAGAGGTCATCGCAGCCACCTGAACTCTTTGCTTCTATTGGCATCGTCAAATTCTACATTGGAGGAAGTCTTCCAGTGTACATGACTTGAGCCTTTAGTGGTGGGGGAAAGGGTATTTGCCCCATGTCTGCGATTAGGGGGCTGTTTGATATTGTCGGCATTCCCTCTCTCAATAAACATAGTTTCTTTAAACATCCCACTAACCATTTTCTCTCCATAGGTAGTTGGAATGTGAGGACTCTGCACAGAGCTTACTCTCTTAATGTTCTCACACAAGAATTCCACCATTGTAATTTAGATATTCTCGGCTTGCAAGAGAGCAAATGGACAGATAAAGGTCAGATTCATAAAAAGAAAACTTTAAATTTCTCTTGTCAAAGAGGGACTAGGGAGACTTAGGAATGTCAAAGTTGGTACTAACTCTGACCTTTCGGGAGGGGTAATTGGCCCTTTTGGCATCGGTAGCTGCAATGGCAATGGGCAACGTCTCCTACAGGTAAGTAAACTCAATGGATTCAGAATAACTAACACTTATTACAAACACCACGACATACATAAGTACACATGGGTTTCATCTGATGGGCTGCATAAGAATATGATTGATTATATATTAATTAACAGCAAATGGGCTAGTTCTGTTAGGAATACCAGGTCATATAGGGGAGCTAAAATTGGATCTGACCATTACCTTCTTAAAAGTGTCTTGCAACTTAAACTTAAAAAATGTTGTGCTAGGGTTAAAAAATTTACTTTTAATACTAAAGCTCTGAAAGACCCAGTTATAGCCAAAGCTTACCATGATAGGTTACTTAGTCATTATGACAGTCATGGTATGCTTACTACTGAAGTTGAGGATGAATGGGACCACTTTAAACAGACTTTTTTGGACACTAACAGTACTCTTTTAGGAAAAAAGGAACAATGGAGGCAGAATTATTTGAGTGATAAGGCACTTGAGCTTATTTTCGAAAGAAAGAACTTCAGGAATGTCCTTGATCAATACCCTACTAGTCCTAATAGAAAGCATTACAGAGAACTTAATAAACGTGTAAAAGATCAGTTAGCTGCTGATAAGAATCTTTGGCATGATGGTTTCGCTGACAAGCCGAGGAAGCAGTTAGACAGCACAACACCAGAGAGCTGTACCAGATAGTTAATGTTTTGTGTGGTAAAAAACGGACAGGTATACAGGGATTGAAGGATAAACAAGCTAAGGTTATAGAAGGTGAGGATTCTCTCATGGCTAGATGGGCTGAGCATTTCAGTGATGTTCTAAACAATGCGGTTAGTTCTTCATCATTTTTTCGAATGATGATACATGCATTGATGCCTTTAATGTTGGCCCTATAAGACAATTTGAATTTATTTTGGATGTTTCTAAACTTAAACCTCATAAATCCCCAGGGGTAGACAAAATTACTACAGAAATGCTCAGAACTGGGAATGTTTCGGTTACCACTTGGATGACTGAAATTCTGAATATCTTTTATGATAAAGGCATCGTTCCTAAGAATTTTACCAGAGCTATTGTTATCCCAATTTTCAAGAAACGTAATTGCAGTTCTTGTGATAACTATAGGGGTATCAGCCTACTCTCTGTTCCAGGTAAAGTTCTTTCCATGATTGTGCTTAATAGAATTAAGAATCTGGTTGACAGGCAATTGCGTTATGAGCAATGTGCATTCAGAAAGAGGTAAGGGATGTGTGGATCAGATATTTTCACTTACGCAGATTCTTCAGAAATGTTTAGAGTTTCCGAAACCTTTGGTTGGTAGCTCTGTTGATTTCAAAAAGGCTTTCGACTCTGTTGATCGTCATGATTTGTACTTGATTGTGAGATCATATGGTATACCTGACAAGTTAGTTAACATACTGAAAACTCTCTATAATAACACTGAGTCGTGTGTGAAAGCTTGTAAGGCTTGTAGCAATTGCTTTAGCATTACTTCTGCTGTTCGACAAGAGTGCATTTTGTCGCCTTTTATCTTTAGATTGGTTATTGATTATGTTATGCGAAATTCACTTCAAGGGAAAGATTTTGACCTTTAATGGACTGGAGATACGAAAATTTCTGATATAGATTAGGCTGATGATTTAGCCCTTTTGGCAAAAGATGTTGATGAGATGAACTCTTTCATTCGAGCTGTTGATGAGACTGGAAGTAGAGTAAGTTTGGTTATAAACAGAGAGAAAACTAAAGTGATGAAAATTGGTCAGGCAGGCTGTGATTCAGTTAATCTGAATGGTTGTAGTCTTGAGCAGGTATCACAGTTTAATTATCTTCGGAGCTATGTAACAGATAATGGTGATGTGCGGCATGAGATTAACACACGAATAGCGATTGCTGCCGGGTTGTAAACAAGATAAGAGGAAACTAGATGCTTTTCATTACAGATGCATACGCAGTATCTTGGGCATTAGGTGCTTCAACTTTGTAACTAATGATCAGGTTAGGCAAAGGAGTTTGCAACCTCCTTTAAGCAGCATATTTTGTAGAGAGAGACTCCCTTGGTTTCGCCATGTTGCCCGTACGAATAATTATAGATTGGCGAATAATAATTGATATAATTTGAGTTTTTATTTTTTTTTATTTTTTTTTTTTTTTGAGATTTTCGGACCTTTGCGTACCCGGGAACACATTACAGTGTAATAAGCAATCATTGGCAAGGTCTATGCGATTAAAAAATACACACGGACTGTATTCCCTATGCCCTTCTCTAAACCACCATTCTGCTGTTCGAAAAAATATCAGGTGAATCAAGTTTAATAATATTCATAAAGTGTTGGTGGTTCGTTTATAAATTCTTTCAGGTAAGTAACTTTGTAGTGAATAATTAATTTACAGTTAGAGGTAATGTAATTTTACACTTTTTAGCACGAGAGTTATGAAATTTCAACCGAGAGCTACTGTACAGCAGATTAATCTGATTATGAGTTATAAATTTTATAGTTAAACGCTATTTGTCGCTGTCGACCACAAACCACCCCTTTCATTTCGGCTCGGTCAGTAGGACTAATGGTTGTCCGAGGAAAAAAAAATATCTTTGCTTAATTTTTCATTTCGCCATTCGTCGTTACAGTATGCGTATAAATAGTTCTATATCGTAAATGATCAAACGGCAGTATTTTTATGTACATGCTTTCAGATGTATTTCCCCATTATCGTGGACGAAGTTTGAAACCAACGTCTAATATTCGCAACAGATATATCCAGCTGATAGGGTGACGTAACGAGCCCAAGAAATGTCAACGTGGCGATAAATATATAACTAACAAAACTTTGCCTGAACAAGCAATTCCATTCATTGGTTTAAGATAACTTAAAGTTAATTTATTTTTAATAACATTGAAAATAATTTACTTATTAAGATTTTATTTAAATATTTCAGAATACTATAAAAATATTTACCAAAATTAAAAAAAGGAAATAACTACCAGTTAATATTTTAGGATTAGAAATTCTTTTCGATTTATACATACTTTGGTTTTGAAAGATCTTATAGAAATTATGGTGGCAACACTTGGACATACGATAGATGACGTCATGTCCTTGTTTTCGCGATAGGATTTCTAATTCTAATTTACCTGCTGAAATAATAATTCCAGTTTCTCACTGGCATACCACTGAAGACTAAACAATATTTTTATATAACTAAAACAATATTTTTTAAAACCTATATTTAAAAAAAAATATTTGATTATGATCTTTAATTTATCATCAGTGACATTTTTCCATTAAATGCATATTTTAGAGCTTCCAAGTAACGTTTCTCACTGGCATAACAAGGAAATTCTGTTGACGTTCCGTAGGGTACGTCAAAAGCATAGGAAATGAATAATGTCCGTATGACGAGCCAAAATAAAGTGGTCGACACCGTCAAATAGCGGTTAGCTATCAATTTTATGTCCCATAATCAGAATAATGTGCTGCGTACTATTTGTTGGTTCGAAACCGTCCGAAATTTCATAGCTCTTAGGCTAAAAACTGTAGAATTAGATTACCTATACTCTTAACTAATTATTCACTACAAAATTACTTACCTGAAGGAAAATATAAAAGAACCACAAAGACTTCACGAATATTATTTAACTGGCTTTAGCTGAAACTTTTCGACCACCAGAGTTCTAAGTTACGGAAGGACAGGCTGACGTTATTTATCAACCGCAAAGACCTTGTCTATGCCTCCTTATTATACTCGAATCTGTTCGCGATAGGCAAAGCTCTGATAACTACAAACCCTCAAAATAGGATGACTTGTTCGCCATATTTTAATAGCTAACGCGACTAATGGAACAGCGACAAAAACGTTGGACGAATTCAATAAGAGGCGAATGACATCGGAGAGTGACGTTTCAGAATGCATTGTTTACACAATCCGGAGGAAGTGACATTTACATTGTTTCGTATTCCCAACAGAGGGGTTTGTTTCCTCTTCCGCACTTATATTTTTCGATATCTTGTATACCAAATTTACTAAAAATTATAGACGAGAAATAAGATGCATTCCTTTTAACCTAGTACCTCTTTCAAAAGTTTTTCGGATTCTTAAATTTTCGGTGAAGAAAGAGAATAAACATCACCAAGGCGTGACACGCTAGTGATGCTCTTCTAGGATATTAATGAAAGGTTGTTTACAGCAAAATTACGGACAAGGGTTAAGGACTTCAAACTTATCTACTGTTATGCCACCACTTTGAATGACGATGAGAAAATAGGTTTTACAGACAACTTCAAGGTATTTCGAATTCTGTGAAGAAATGAGATGTTACCCTTGTTCTTCGTGACGTCAATGTCAATGTTAACTTCAATGGTTTTACAATAACTAACACTTATTACAAACACCGCGACATACATAAGTACACGTGGGTTTCATCTCATAGGCTGCATAAGAACTTTGTAGATTATATATTAATTAACAGCAAATGGACTACTACTGTTACAAAGAACAGGTCATATTCGGAAGCTGAAATTGGATCTGACCATTATCTTGTTAAAAGCGTTCTGCGTTTGAAACTTAAGAAGTGTTGTGTTAAGGTTAAAAAATTTACCTTTAATTATGAAGCTGTGAAAGACCTAATTAGAGTACATCTTATCATGATAGGTTACTTACTCATTATGACAGTCGTGGTTTGCTTGCTACTTAAGTTCAGGAAAAATGTGACCACCTAAAATAGACTTTTGTGGAAACTAACAGTACTCTGTTACGTAAAATGAAACAGAGGACGCATAATTATCCGAGTGACAAGGCACTTGAGTTTCTTTTAGAAAGAAAGAACTACAGGAATGTCCTGAATCAATATTAATTCTAATAGAAAACATTATAGAGAGCTTAATAAACGTGTAAAGGATCAGTTAGCTCCTGATAATAATCTTTGGCTGACATAGCCGAAGAAGCAGTTGGACAGCACAGAGCTATACCAGGCAACTCTGCGAAACAAATAACTTGTAAAGTAATTACAAAGGCCTAAAGGTAAAATTTTACACTGCAGCGACGAAACTATCTATTCTCGTACCGAAATTTCAAATGTGTCATCAATAATTATTATTTACCACAGTGATAAGAAATTCAGCTACAGATTGTATGACTTCCTCAGAATAAAAACTATAACGTGTGAATATAAATTAAAAGTTAAATTACTAGAAGAATACAGCGGTTAAATAAGGATTACAAACGATATCGCGAAAACACGGAAGTGACGTCACCCAGTAGAATGAGAATGTCCAATGTTCCCACTTTAATTTTTACAATATATTTCAGAAACAAAGTGTGTAAATCAAAAAGAATTTCTAATCCTAAAATATTAACTGCTAGTTATTTGAAATATTTTTAAAATATTCGGGAACATTTAAATAAAATCTTAATAAGTAAATTATTTTGAATGTTATTAAAATAAATTAACTTTAAGTTATCTTAAACCAATGAATGGAATTGCTTGTTTAGGCATATCTATTTTCGCTCTTTTTGTAGAAGGCTATCCAGACAGGCGGTAATGGGTCAAATAGATGTGAAAACCTGTACATAAAAAAAAACTGCCGTTTGATCATTTACGATATAGATATATTTCTACGCCTACTGTAACGACAAATACGAAAATGAAGAAATCAAAAATTAAGCAAAGAATTTTTTTCCTCGCCCAACCATTAGTTCTACTAATCGATAAACTTGGAAAGGCCGTCGGATGGATCTTAGGCCGTGTCACCATCCGTCGGATGGGATCTTAGGCCGTGTCCCCGTGTGCGGAAAAGCCATACACTGTGCACGTTAAAGAACACGTTGCATGGCTTTGCCGGGAGCCTATGATCTGTCTCCCAACAGCTGTTCCAGTGAGGACCCTCCCCCAACCTTCTCTGAGCCTTCGGGGTCCATGTGGCATGGCCATTTAACCCATGGTTTGCAAAAAAAGTACCATACCCTGTTTACGTTAAAGAACACGCTGGGTGGCCTTGACGGGAGGCTATCATCTGTCTCACAACAGCTGTTTAGCCTCCCCCAACTTTCTCTGAGCCTTCGGGGTCCATGTGACCTGGCCATTTAGCCCATGGTTTGCAAAAATGTACCATACCCTGTTTACGTTAAAGAACACGCTGGATGTCCTTGACGGGAGGCTACCATCTGTCTCCCAACAGCTGTTCCAGTGAGGACCCTCCACCAACCTTCTCTGAGCCTTCGGGATCCATGTGGCATGGCCATTTAGCCCATGGTTTTCAAAAAAGTACCATACCCTGTGTACTTTAAAGAACACACTGGATGGCCTTCACGGGAGACTACCATCTGTCTCACAACAGCTATTCAAGTGGGTCCCATCCCCCAACCTTCTCTGAGCCTTCGGGGTCCATGTGGCATGGCCATTTAGCCCATGGTGTGTAAGAAAGAGCCGCTCAGAGGTAAAACAACTCAACATTTTAATGCATTTTATTTTCCATTTGATCGAAAAACTACGAAACCATTCAGAAAAAATGGTAACTTTGAGTTCTGGGAATTCCCCTCATTTTTATCTGCAATATACGTTAGTCTTGGTCTCTCATGTGTTTAAAGTTATAAAGATAATTAAACTAACACTTGCATATAAACTGACAGGTTCCTATCAGATCTCTGTGGCAAGCAACTGCTTGAGGGGGTATGTTTTTTTTTTCACGTCTGGAACCAATCTTCTATTTTTTCATATGCACTGTGTTTTGTTTTAGAATTTTTTTTTTACACGTTTTTTTCCGGAACCTATTTACCGTTTAAAAATTTAAAACAGAATTTGGTGCATTTATTTAGATCATTTATTTTCTGTAGTATAAATGAATTATTTTACCCTTCAGAAACATCCTGAAACAATATTTAGATAATCTAATAGGTTGGGTTGTTTTACTTCTGAGCGGCACTTTTTTGCACACCATGGGCTAAATGGCCAGGTCACATGGGCCCCGAAGGCTCAGAGAAGGTTGGCGGAGGGGACTTACTGGAACAGCTGTTGGGAGACAGATGGTAGCCTTCCGTCAAGGCCATCCAGCGTGTTCTTTAACGTGCACAGGATATGGCTCTCACACACACGGGGCCAATGCTTAACGCCCCATCCGACGGACGGCATCCTTTCCAAGACCACCGGTCTCCCCTACTGACCGTGAGCAGGGCGGGGAATTTTGCGGAGATAAATCTCAACGCTTACCCAGCTAGGACTCGAACCTGGGAACTACAGACTACGAGCTGAGTTAAAAAAAAAACTACAAAGATAAAAAAAAACCAAAAAATATTGAAGAATTCTTTATATATTTCTTTTCTTTAAAACCAAACCGGTTGGTTTTAATTTGAAAACTACTAAGTTTATAAAATTAAAAATGTCTTAAAATTAATAAAAATGAAATAAAGACTTCAAGATTTTGATATCACTTGTTTGAAAACAACTCATTTGTATTCGGTTTTCACGTCTAAGGGACCTGGGTTCGAGTCCCGGGTAAGGCATGGACGTACGTGTCGTTTTTGTGCTGAGGTCCTGTCATCCTCACAGACTTTCTATTATGGTATGTAAAGTGACAGCTTCCTGTCAGATCTCTGTGGGAAGCAGCTTCTTGAGGGGGTATGTTGTTTTTTTTCACGTCTGGAACCAATCTCCTATTTTTTCATCTGTCTCATAACATTCGGTCACCTTCCCGCAACCTAAACTGATCCCTCTGGTTCTTTATGACGTCGCCATTTAGACCCTTGTGTGCAAATAACTACCGTTCAGAGATGAAACAACCCAACCAAACGCATATCTAATATATGGCGTATTAAAGTAATTAAAGGGGTCACCACCCTCACAGACCTTCGACTATGGCGGGGAAACTGACAGGCTCCTGTTAGATCGCTGTTGCAAGCAGCTGCTTGAGGGGGTGTTTTTTTATTCCTTTATTATATTTATGAAGATATTTTCACTCTTTTCCCTAACACGTTAAGCCTCTTTGGATTAGGAAATAAAATAATCATTAGAGGTTAAATGTTTAGGGTATGAAATCACTCCTCGGCTAAGCACTTAATCCCTGTGTAGTCTGTAATACAGAAATTCGTTAAAATTATGTTGCTGTTATGGATAATTTTATATTGTGAATAATGTATTCCAAGCCAATCGGTGTCCAGTACTGACCGTGGGAAGGGCGAGATAAATTTTTGTTTTGCGGAGATAAATCTCAACGCTGAGGATTCTTTATGAGCTCCGTACTTAAATAGAAATGGAAACCGAAGCATATTTATCGCTGTGCCCAATGAAAGGTAGATTATTCCATTCTCCCTTCCTTTAAACTTGTTTCTTTTAGGGTTTCAGACTAAATAAACAGATATCGCTGCTATTAAACATCCGAACTTGCGTTACTAATTAAATACTGCATCAGTTGAAGTAGTAAAATAAAATAGTTTTCCTAATGTCTCTTAATTATCAAGCGTATTTTTTTGTGTTTTAAAACCTATTATTGTTCGTAAATTTTATCCCAATGAGATGATACGGAATACAGCGTCATAACTTAGCGAGTTGCGGAGTGGCATTTACTACCTGTCTCTGGCAGTCATAACTCATCGGGGAAATCAATGTACACGCTCGAAATTTTCACAGAAAGTTTCAGGTTAAGGTCCAGTTTGCAGTGCGAAATTTCAGGTCGGAAGTCCAAATAAGTTGAACCGTAACAAAAAAAAAAATTCACATTTCCCCTCACCCAAAAAGGTGTCCTAAATTTATATTCCAGCATACTATATGTGGTAATATTCAAATAGTGTTCATTAAAGTTTTGAAACATGAATGCATAAATATAACTTATGTACTTAAACACATACAATTATTGCTAAATGAAATAAATTCCTCTAGGTGGCGTTAATTTTGTTTCTAATGAAATATTTCCTGCTTCCCGCCTTTCCCAACGGTTCTTCGTGTTCCTCTTCTACGATTGGTCAAATATGTTACAATGGCACGTGCACCTAGATAGCTTCACACGTGGCGCCCTTAGTTACGATAGCAACCATGTATTCGCTTTCACTTCAGTGTCAAATTTTACTCTCAATTCATTTCTTCTTTTCCATAATATATTTTATTACGTATATTTAGAATAAAGTTCATAGACCACGTAAATTTTACCTAAACAAGAATCGAACTACATTTAGGAAGGATTAATAGTAATATTATAATATTTCAGAAACGTTAATATTTAAAATATGCGAATGCAATTTAATATCAAAGCCGGAAATTACATACAATTCCACTATAACGTTTCAGCTTAAATAACTGGGATTGATTAATTTAATTATCAAACTTCACTGGTTTTATTAACAATCTGACACCGTGGAGACAGGGGCGGGGTGGGCCAGTCGGTAGCGCGCCAGGCTCGTAAACTGTAGTTCCCAGGTTCGAGTCCCAGCTGGTTCAGCTTTCAGATTTTTCTCCGCAAAATTCCCCGCCCTGCCCACGGTCAGTAGCGGACACCGATGGGCTTGGAAAGGCCGCCGTCCGTCGGATGGGACGTTAAGCCGTGGCCCCGTGTGTGCGACAGCCATACCCTGTGCATGTTAAAGAACTCGCTCGATGGCCTTGACGGGAGGCTACCATCTGTCTTACAATAGCTGTTCCAGTTGGTCCCCTACCCCAGCCTTCTTCCGGGTCCATGTGACGTGGCCATTTAGCCCATGGTGTGCAACAAAGTGCCGCTCAGAGGTAAAACAATTTTTTCAGAATTAAATTCAAATGGGGTTTTTCAAAAAGGCTTCGTGTCAACCGTGTTACATCAAAATAAATCGTTTAAATAGGGAATTTAAATTTCTTTTCTGATCTGTGTTAAATCAAAAACGTGTAAAAAAAATATATACTTGATTGAGATTCAAATTTGTCACTGATTAACCTAAACTGATTACATTGTTGCTACCGTAAGTAAGCACCTGAGCAGAAAAGCAACACACATCAATTCCTTACCCTAGATTCGAACCCAGGTCTCTTAGATCAGTAGCCAAGCGCGCGAAGCAATCAACTTTAAAAAAAAATAAATCCTTCTTAATAAACAATAGGAATAATTAATTCAATGCACCCAATTCTGTTTCTGATAGGTTCCCGAGAAAACAGTGTAAAAAAAATAAACCTTTAAAAAAAATACAGTGCATATGAAAAAATGGATATCAAAATGTTTAAATCTCCTAAAATTAGTGCTGCCTGCCTGTGAATACGGGTTAATAATAAAGTAGGAAAAACACCGAGATGACGTCAGCAGTACTCTTTCGTTGTGTTGCCAGCACATTTGGTATAATATATTACAATCACGTTGAAGTTTAAAAAATGCTATTCTTAATCATAATAATGTTTCTATTTTAGGTATATTTTTATGTTATGCTTCGATCATCTCAGGTACGTAAGATGCATTTTTATTTTTTTACAGAGAAGAAAAATGGTTATATAAAGTTTCGGAGAAGTATAGACGAAACATTGTGAAGCCGTAGTACAAGTTTGAAGTTGCATACTTTGAGTTTCGCATTCCAAGCTTTTTTGAGTTGTTCCACTGGATTTTTTTTTTTTTCTCACCCTCGTACGATACACGGAGGAAGTAACCATTCTTTTGTTTTAGATATTTTGGGTGAGATTTTAGTGATGTGGAAGGGCTTTACGTAGGCAGCAACCATTTATACGTTTACGAACCGTTAAAGCTTTGGAAATTCCGGTTTTTGAAAAGTCGTTTTCGGTAAAAAAATTTGATATATGCGAGCAATCTCAAGATTGATATTATTGTTTTGGCGCAGAAATGAAAATTAACTGTTAGGTTCACGTCGTGATGTAATAAGATACAAAATTAGGAATGGATTTGCATCGAACGGTATCTGAGTCTTCTACATATCCTTGTGACCTAACTATTTAACCGATGGTGTGCAAAAAAGTGCCGCTCAGAGGTGAAACAACCGAAATGTCAGGTTTTTTCGATATTCAAAACTCGAATTTAAATTGCATTTTGGAAAACCTCGAGAAGGATCGCCCAGTATGATGTAACGTTGAATTAATATCCCAAGACCGGATTTACCCTACTAATTACGAAACCTCACAAAATTTCAAAATAAATTATTGACAATGAATAATCAATGATAATTGACAATGAAAAATTTCAAAATAAATTATTCACAATGAATAATCTAAATATAAAAAAATTTTAAAAGTCACAGTGTTATATCTAATCTTCAGACTTTGTATTAATTCATAATCAACTACTTTCTATTCAGAATCCTGTTGAAAACATATCCCCCTTTCCTATTTGAATTATAAACTCTGATAATTACCTCGCTGTGACTAACCATTCGCTATATAACGTCTGTTATCGCAATATATGGTTTTCAAATCAGGTATACGTCTTAAAATCCCAGGTCTATTTTTTATATTCCGAAACCAAACCTCTGCTTAATCTTCTACGCGTAGCCGGAAATACTAAAATTTCCAACAATTATATCGCTATAACCGGAAGTGCATGATATTCTTTCGTCAAAGTAGCAACGTATGTGTAGTATTATTGCAAATATGAACATATTTTAGGTGTAAGATGAAGTTGATATGAGAGAGATTATTTACAAGATTTTAATTTCATAATATGTAGATCTGATGTGATTTATTTTCTGTATTAGACGGTGAAATGATTAATCAACTGTAGATATTTGGTGAGAAAAAATTTCCATGTTCGAATGATGTTTAAATCTGATAATGTAAAGTGACAGTTTAGCAGAAAGGAAGCGGAAATGATCATAAGTTATGAGTTACGTAGCTCACTTGAATATAGTTTATTGTTGATTCTTTTTTTAATTTCCTTTCCTGTTAAGAGGTTTAAAAATAATTGAATCTGTGTAATTTATAGAGTTTAGCTTTGAGCTGTGTTTTCTAAACTTCTAATTGAGGTTTGGAGAAAATCTCTTTAAGAATAGCAGGATTGGTTTCTTTCTTTTTAAGTATTTATATTTTTCCTCTCGGTATGTTGTGTGTATATATATATAGGGTATTTGATATTTCTACTGTTCAGGTGTATTTGGTGGCAATGTTGGAGTTAATATGATTTTGTCTCATGAATAGTGTACAGTGGTGTATTCTAAAGAATTCGAGAAAACGGTTTTAATTTAGTCGATAGTAATATGTTTTAAAGTTTTCCTTATGTTGAAAGTGCCGTGATATTTATGTAAATTGAGAAGAATTTCAATGGGTTGTTAGCGGGGTGGAAATGTGGGGGACCTTTCAAAAGAGATACTCTCTTGTGGAAGTTAACGGAAGGGAAGGGCTGCCAGATCAGTGTGGCCTACTGATCTCGACAACTATGGCTACTTTTCTCATTTTTCCACCCTACTGAGGAGTGGTCAACCACACAGGGTCCAGGTGCTGACCATATACCCACTGGACTGGACAGATATATGGCTCTGAGCTTGATTATGGATCCTGATTTTGCTGCACTGGTGGGCTTCTGTGGAGGGATGATCTTCCGCTACGTTTTCTGTTTGTTTCTGGGTTGACAGCCCCAAGTGAATAGATTCACAGGATATGTTTATCAGCTGGTGGATAATCCTGAGCAGAGGTCATCGCAGCCACCTGAACTCTTTGCTTCTATTGGCATCGTCAAATTCTACATTGGAGGAAGTCTTCCAGTGTAGATGACTTGAGCCTTTAGTGGTGGGGGAACATGTCTGCAATTAGGGGGCTGTTTGATATTCTCGGCATTCTCTCTCTCAATAAACATAGTTTCTTTAAACATCCCACTAACCATTTTCTCTCCATAGGTAGTTGGAATGTGAGGACTCTGCACAGAGCTTACTCTCTTAATGTTCTCACACAAGAATTCTAATTTAGATATTCTCGGCTTGCAAGAGAGCAAATCGACAGATAAAGGTCAGATTCATAAAAAGAAAATTTTAAGGGAGGACGACAATAAGATTCAGCAAGGCGGGGGTCTGCTTCTCACCAGACACGCTAGTGATGCTCTTCTAGGATATGAGTGCATTAATGGAAGGCTTCTTACAGCAAAATTTCAGACAAGCGTTAAAGACTTGAATGTTATAGGCTGTTATGCCCCCACCGAGGATGAGGATGAGAAGGATAAGTTTTATGGACAACTTCAGGATATTTGAATTCTGTCAAGAAAGGAGATATTACCCTTGTTCTTGGTGACTTCAATGTCAAAGTTGGTACTAACTCTGACCTTTCGGGAGGGGTAATTGGCCCTTTTGGCATCGGTAGCTGCAATGGCAATGGGCAACGTCTCCTCCAGGTAAGTAAACTCAATGGATTCAGAATAACTAACACTTATTACAAACACCACGACATACACAAGTACACATGGGTTTCATCCGATGGGCTGCATAAGAATATGATTGACTATATATTAATTAACAGCAAATGGGCTAGTTCTGTTAGGAATACCAGGTCATATAGGGGAGCTAAAATTGGATCTGACCATTACCTTGTTAAAAGTGTCTTGCAACTTGAAATTAAAAATTGTTGTGTTAGGGTTAAAAAATTTACTTTTAATACTGAAGCTCTGAAAGACCCAGTTATAGCCAAAGCTTACCGTGATAGGTTACTTAGTCATTATGACAGTCATGGTATGCTTACTACTGAAGTTGAGGATGAATGGGACCACTTTAAACAGACTTTTTTGGACACTAACAGTACTCTTTTAGGAAAAAAGGAACAATGGAGGGCAGAATTATCTGAGTGATAAGGCACTTGAGCTTATTTTGGAAAGAAAGAACTTCAGGAATGTCCTTGATCCAATACCCTACTAGTCCTAATAGAAAGCATTACAGAGAACTTAATAAACGTGTAAAAGATCAGTTAGCTGCTGATAAGAATCTTTGGCATGATGGTTTGACTGACAAGCCGAGGAAGCAGTTAGACAGCACAACACCAGAGAGCTGTACCAGATAGTTAATGTTTTGTGTGGTGAAAAACAGACAGGTATACAGGGATTGAAGCATAAACAAGGTAAGGTTATAGTATCTCATGGCTAGATGGGCTGAGCATTTCAGTGATGTTCTAAACAATGCGGTTAGTTCTTCATCATTTTTTCGAATGATGATACATGCATTGATGCCTTTAATGGTGGCCCTATAAGACAATCTGAATTTATTTTGGATGTTTCTAAACTTAAACCTCATAAATTCCCAAGGGTAAACGAAATTACTACAGAAATGCTCAGAACTGGGAATGTTTCGGTTACCACTTGGATGACTGAAAAACTGAATATCTTTTATGATAAAGGCATGGTTCCTAAGAATTTTACCAGAGCTATTGTTATCCCAATTTTCAAGAAAAGTAATCGCAGTTCTTGTGATAACTATAGGGGTTTCAGCCTACTCTCTGTTCCAGGTAAAGTTCTTTCCATGATTGTGCTTAATAGAATTAAGAATCTGGTTGACAGGCAATTGCGTTATGAGCAATGTGGATTCAGAAAGAGGTAAGGGATGTGTGGATCAGATATTTTCACTTACGCAGATTCTTGAGAAATGTTTAGAGTTTCCAAAACCTTTGGTTGGTAGCTCTGTTGATTTCCAAAAGGCTTTCGACTCTGTTGATCGTCATGATATATCATATGGTATACGTGACAAGTTAGTTAACATACTGAAAACTCTCTATAATAACACTGAGTCGTGTGTGAAAGCTTGTAAGGCTTGTAGCAATTGCTTTAGCATTACTTCTGCTGTTCCACAAGAGTCCATTTTGTCGCCTTTTATCTTTATATTGGTTATTGATTACGTTATGCGAAATTCACTTCAAGGGAAAGATTTTGGCCTTTAATGGACTGGAGATACGAAAATTTCTGATATAGATTAGGCTGATGATTTAGCCCTTTTGGCAAAAGATGTTGATGAGATGAACTCTTTCATTCGAGCTGTTGATGAGACTGGAAGTAGAGTAAGTTTGGTTATAAACAGAGAGAAAACTAAAGTGATGAAAATTGGTCAGGCAGGCTGTGATTCAGTTAATCTGAATGGTTGTAGTCTTGAGCAGGTATCACAGTTTAATTATCTTGGGAGCTATCTAACAGATAATGGTGATGTGCGGCACGAGATTAACAGACGAATAGGGATTGCTGCCCGGACTTTTAAGAACCTATGTAGAGTGTGGAGAAATAGGCGTATACACCTAAAGACTAAAATTAGACTGTATAATAGTTTGGTTCTTTCTAGGGTTAGTTACGGTAGTGAAACTTGGACACTTTGTAAACAAGATAACAGGAAACTAGATGCTTTTGATTCCAGATGCATACGCAGTATCTTGGGCATTAGGTGGTTCAACTTTGAAACTAATGATCAGGTTAGGCAAAGGAGTTTGCAACCTCCTTTAAGCAGCATATTTTGCAGAGAGAGACTCCGTTGGTTTCGCCATGTTGCCCGTACGAATAATTATAGATTGGCGAATAATAATTGATATAATTTGAGTTTTTCTTTTTTTCATATTTTTGGACCTTTGCATAGCCGGGAACACATTACAGTGTAATAAGCAATCATTGGCAAGGTCTATGCGATTAAAAAATACACACGGACTGTATTCCCTATTCCCTTCTCTAAACCACCATTCTGCTGTTCGAAAAAATATCAGGTGAATCAAGTTTAATAATATTCATAAAGTGTTGGTGGTTCGTTTATAAATTCTTTCAGGTAAGTAACTTTGTACTGAATAATTAATTTACAGTAGAGGTAGTGTAATTTTCCACTTTTTAACACGAGAGTTATGAAATTTCAACCGAGAGCTACTGTACAGCACATTAATCTGATTATGAGATATAAATTTTATAGTTAAACGCTATTTGTCGCTGTCGACCACAAACCACCCCTTTCATTTAGGCTCGGTCAGTAGGACTAATGGTTGTCCGAGGAAAAAAAATTCTTTGCTTAATTTTTGATTTCTTCATTTCGCCATTCGTCGTTACAGTACGCGTATAAATAGTTCTATATCGTAAATGATCAAACGGCAGTATTTTTATGTACATGCTTTCAGATGTATTTGCCCATTATCGTGGACGAAGTTTGAAACCAACGTCTCATATTCGCAACAGATATATCGAGCTGATAGGGTGACGTAACGAGCCCAAGAAATGTCAACGTGGCGATAAATATATAATTTACCCACTACACGGAAACGCATTGCTCAGAGCTAAGAAGAAGGTAATGTACAGTACAGCGAAACGTGTAATAGAAGCCTTAGATTAAACCACAGAGTTGTTCTTTGTGAACACAGGAAAAACCGTTCTTTACCCCTAAGGACAAAGTTGCCTATGACATACGTAAGAGATTCACACCTAGCCTCGATCTAGGAATTTCTCGTTGGACACCATAGGGAAACGCGTTTCGTGAAAGCCACCTAGTTACCGCCTGTCTGGACAGCCTTCAACAAAAAGAGCGAAAATAAATATGCCTAAACAAGCAATTCCATTCATTGGTTTAAGATAACTTAAAGTTAACTTATTTTAATAACACTCAAAATAATTTTCTTATTAAGATTTTATTTAAATATTTCAGAATATTATAAAAATATTTACCAAAATTAAAAAAAGGAAATAACTACTACCAGTTAATATTTTAGGATTAGAAATTCTTTTCGATTTATACATACTTTGGTTTTGAAAGATCTTATAGAAATTATGGTGGCAACACTTGGACATACGATAGATGACGTCATGTCCGTATTTTCGCGATAGGATTAGTAATTCTAATTTACCTGCTGAAATAATAATTCCAGTTTCTCACTGGCATACCACTGAAGACTAAACAATATTTTTATATAACTAAAACAATGTTTTTTAAAACCGATATTTAAAAAAAATATTTGATTATGATCTTTAATTTATCATCAGTGACATTTTTCCATTAAATGCATATTTTAGAGCTTCCAAGTAACGTTTCTCACTGGCATAACAAGGAAATTCTGTTGCCGTTCCGTAGGGTGTGTGAAAAGCATAGGAAATGAATAATGTCCGTATGACGAGCCAAAATAAAGTGGTCGACACGTCAAATAGCGCTTAGCTATCAATTTTATGTCCCATAATCAGAATAATGTGCTGCGTACTATTTGTTGGTTCGAAACCGTCCGAAATTTCATAGCTCTTAGGCTAAAAACTGTAGAATTAGATTACCTATACTCTTAACTAATTATTCATTACAAAATTACTTACCTGAAGGAAAATATAAAAGAACCACAAACACTTCACGAATATTATTTAACTGGCTTTAGCTGAAACTTTTCGACCACCAGAGATCTAAGTTACGGAAGGACAGGCTGACGTTATTTATCAACCGCAAGGACCTTGTCTGTGGCTCCTTATTATACTCGAATCTGTTCGCGATAGGCAAAGCTCTGATAATTACCGACCCTCAAAATAGGATGACTTCTTCGCCATATTTTAATAGCTAACGCGACTAATGGAACAGCGACAAAAGCGTTGGACGAATTCAATAAGAGGCGAATGACATCGGAGAGTGACGTTTCAGAATGCATTGTTTACACAATCCGGAGGAAGTGACATTTACATTGTTTCGTATTCCCAACAGAGGAGTTTGTTTCCTCTTCCGCACTAATATTTTTCGATATCTTGTATACCAAATTTACTAAAAATTATAGACGAGAAATAAGATGCATTCCTTTTAACCTAGTACCTCTTTCAAAAGTTTTTCGGATTCACCGTGACTATCTGAAATTTTCGGTGAAGAAAGAGAATAAACATCACCAAGGCATGAGACGCTAGTGATGCTCTCCTAGGATATTAATGAAAGGTTCTTTACAGCAAAATTACAGACAAGGGTTAAGGACTTCAAACTTATCTACTGTTATGCCACCACTTTGAATGCCGATGACGATGAGAAAATAGGTTTTACAGACAACTTCAAGGTATTTCGAATTCTGTGAAGAAATGAGATGTTACCCTTGTTCTTCGTGACGTCAATGTCAATGTTAACCTCAATGGTTTTACAATAACTAACACTTATTACAAACACCGCGACATACATAAGTACACGTGGGTTTCATCTCATGGGCTGCATAAGAACTTTGTAGATTATATATTAATTAACAGCAAATGGACTACTTCTGTTACAAAGAACAGGTCATATTCGGAAGCTGAAATTGGATCTGACCATTATCTTGTTAAAAGCGTTTTGCGTTTTAAACTTAAGAAGTGTTGTGTTAAGGTTAAAAAATTTACCTTTAATTATGAAGCTGTGAAAGACCTAATTAGAGTACATCTTATCATGATAGGTTACTTACTCATTATGACAGTCGTGGTTTACTTGCTACTTAAGTTCAGGAAAAATGTGACCACCTAAAATAGACTTTTTTTGCAAACTAACAGGTACTCTTACGTAAAATGAAACAGAGGACGCATAATTATCCGAGTGACAAGGCACTTGAGTTTATTTTAGAAAGAAAGAACTACAGGAATGTCCTGAATCAATATTAATTCTAATAGAAAACATTATAGAGAGCTTAATAAACGTGTAAAGGATCAGTTAGCTCCTGATAATAATCTTTGGATGACAGAGCCGAAGAAGCAGTTGGACAGCACAGAGCTATACCAGGCAACTCTGCGAAACAAATAACTCGTAAAGTAATTACAAAGGCCTAAAGGTAAAATTTTACACTGCAGCGACGAAACTATCTATTCTCGTACCGAAATTTCAAATGTGTCATCAATAATTATTATTTACCACAGTGATAAGAAATTCAGCTACAGATTGTATGACTTCCTCAGAATAAAAACTATAACGTGTGAATATAAATTAAAAGTTAAATTACTAGAAGAATACAGCGGTTAAATAAGGATTACAAACGATATCGCGAAAACACGGAAGTGACGTCACCCAGTAGAATGAGAATGTCCAATGTTCCCACTTTAATTTTTACAATATATTTCAGAAACAAAGTGTGTAAATCAAAAAGAATTTCTAATCCTAAAATATTAACTGCTAGTTATTTGAAATATTTTTAAAATATTCGGAAACATTTAAATAAAATCTTAATAAGTAAATTATTTTGAATGTTATTAAAATAAATTAACTTTAAGTTATCTTAAACCAATGAATGGAATTGCTTGTTTAGGCATATCTATTTTCGCTCTTTTTGTAGAAGGCTATCCAGACAGGCGGTAATGGGTCAAATAGATGTGAAAACCTGTACATAAAAAAAAACTGCCGTTTGATCATTTACGATATAGATATATTTCTACGCCTACTGTAACGACAAATACGAAAATGAAGAAATCAAAAATTAAGCAAAGAATTTTTTTTCCTCGCCCAACCATTAGTTCTACTAATCGATAAACTTGGAAAGGCCGTCGGATGGATTTTAGGCCGTGTCACCATCCGTCGGATGGGATCTTAGGCCGTGTCCCCGTGTGCGGAAAAGCCATACACTGTGCACGTTAAAGAACACGTTGCATGGCTTTGCCGGGAGCCTATGATCTGTCTCCCAACAGCTGTTCCAGTGAGGACCCTCCCCCAACCTTCTCTGAGCCTTCGGGGTCCATGTGGCATGGCCATTTAACCCATGGTTTGCAAAAAAAGTACCATACCCTGTTTACGTTAAAGAACACGCTGGGTGGCCTTGACGGGAGGCTATCATCTGTCTCACAACAGCTGTTTAGCCTCCCCCAACTTTCTCTGAGCCTTCGGGGTCCATGTGACCTGGCCATTTAGCCCATGGTTTGCAAAAATGTACCATACCCTGTTTACGTTAAAGAACACGCTGGATGTCCTTGACGGGAGGCTACCATCTGTCTCCCAACAGCTGTTCCAGTGAGGACCCTCCACCAACCTTCTCTGAGCCTTCGGGATCCATGTGGCATGGCCATTTAGCCCATGGTTTTCAAAAAAGTACCATACCCTGTGTACTTTAAAGAACACACTGGATGGCCTTCACGGGAGACTACCATCTGTCTCACAACAGCTATTCAAGTGGGTCCCATCCCCCAACCTTCTCTGAGCCTTCGGGGTCCATGTGGCATGGCCATTTAGCCCATGGTGTGTAAGAAAGAGCCGCTCAGAGGTAAAACAACTCAACATTTTAATGCATTTTATTTTCCATTTGATCGAAAAACTACGAAACCATTTAGAAAAAATGGTAACTTTGAGTTCTGGGAATTCCCCTCATTTTTATCTGCAATATACGTTAGTCTTGGTCTCTCATGTGTTTAAAGTTATAAAGATAATTAAACTAACACTTGCATATAAACTGACAGGTTCCTATCAGATCTCTGTGGCAAGCAACTGCTTGAGGGGGTATGTTTTTTTTTTCACGTCTGGAACCAATCTTCTATTTTTTCATATGCACTGTGTTTTGTTTTAGAATTTTTTTTTTACACGTTTTTTTCCGGAACCTATTTACCGTTTAAAAATTTAAAACAGAATTTGGTGCATTTATTTAGATCATTTATTTTCTGTAGTATAAATGAATTATTTTACCCTTCAGAAACATCCTGAAACAATATTTAGATAATCTAATAGGTTGGGTTGTTTTACTTCTGAGCGGCACTTTTTTGCACACCATGCGCTAAATGGCCAGGTCACATGGGCCCCGAAGGCTCAGAGAAGGTTGGCGGAGGGGACCCACTGGAACAGCTGTTGGGAGACAGATGGTAGCCTTCCGTCAAGGCCATCCAGCGTGTTCTTTAACGTGCACAAGATATGGCTCTCCCACACACGGGGCCAATGCTTAACGCCCCATCCGACGGACGGCATCCTTTCCAAGACCACCGGTCTCCCCTACTGACCGTGAGCAGGGCGGGGAATTTTGCGGAGATAAATCTCAACGCTGACCCAGCTTGGACTCGAACCTGGGAACTACAGACTACGAGCCTAGCGCGCTACCGACTGAGTTAAAAAAAAAAAACTACAAAGATAAAAAGAACCCAAAAAATATTGAAGAATTCTTTATATATTTCTTTTCTTTAAAACCAAACCGGTTGGTTTTAATTTGAAAACTACTAAGTTTATGAAATTAAAAATGTCTTAAAATTAATAAAAATGAAATAAAGACTTCAAGATTTTGATATCACTTGTTTGAAAACAACTCATTTGTATTCGGTTTTCACGTCTAAGGGACCTGGGTTCGAGTCCCGGGTAAGGCATGGACGTACGTGTCGTTTTTGTGCTGAGGACCTGTCATCCTCACAGACTTTCTATTATGGTATGTAAAGTGACAGCTTCCTGTCAGATCTCTGTGGGAAGCAGCTTCTTGAGGGGGTATGTTGTTTTTTTTCACGTCTGGAACCAATCTCCTATTTTTTCATCTGTCTCATAACATTCGGTCACCTTCCCGCAACCTAAACTGATCCCTCTGGTTCTTTATGACGTCGCCATTTAGACCCTTGTGTGCAAATAACTACCGTTCAGAGATGAAACAACCCAACCAAACGCATATCTAATATATGGCGTATTAAAGTAATTAAAGGGGTCACCACCCTCACAGACCTTCGACTATGGCGGGGAAACTGACAGGCTCCTGTTAGATCGCTGTTGCAAGCAGCTGCTTGAGGGGGTGTTTTTTTATTCCTTTATTATATTTATGAAGATATTTTCACTCTTTTCCCTAACACGTTAAGCCTCTTTGGATTAGGAAATAAAATAATCATTAGAGGTTAAATGTTTAGGGTATGAAATCACTCCTCGGCTAAGCACTTAATCCCTGTGTAGTCTGTAATACAGAAATTCGTTAAAATTATGTTGCTGTTATGGATAATTTTATATTGTGAATAATGTATTCCAAGCCAATCGGTGTCCAGTACTGACCGTGGGAAGGGCGAGATAAATTTTTGTTTTGCGGAGATAAATCTCAACGCTGAGGATTCTTTATGAGCTCCGTACTTAAATAGAAATGGAAACCGAAGCATATTTATCGCTGTGCCCAATGAAAGGTAGATTATTCCATTCTCCCTTCCTTTAAACTTGTTTCTTTTAGGGTTTCAGACTAAATAAACAGATATCGCTGCTATTAAACATCCGAACTTGCGTTACTAATTAAATACTGCATCAGTTGAAGTAGTAAAATAAAATAGTTTTCCTAATGTCTCTTAATTATCAAGGGTATTTTTTTGTGTTTTAAAACCTATTATTGTTCGTAAATTTTATCCCAATGAGATGATACGGAATACAGCGTCATAACTTAGCGAGTTGCGGAGTGGCATTTACTACCTGTCTCTGGCAGTCATAACTCATCGGGGAAATCAATGTACACGCTCGAAATTTTCACAGAAAGTTTCAGGTTAAGGTCCAGTTTGCAGTGCGAAATTTCAGGTCGGAAGTCCAAATAAGTTGAACCGTAACAAAAAAAAAATTCACATTTCCCCTCACCCAAAAAGGTGTCCTAAATTTATATTCCAGCATACTATATGTGGTAATATTCAAATAGTGTTCATTAAAGTTTTGAAACATGAGTGCATAAATATAACTTATGTACTTAAACACATACAATTATTGCTAAATGAAATAAATTCCTCTAGGTGGCGTTAATTTTGTTTCTAATGAAATATTTCCTGCTTCCCGCCTTTCCCAACGGTTCTTCGTGTTCCTCTTCTACGATTGGTCAAATATGTTACAATGGCACGTGCACCTAGATAGCTTCACACGTGGCGCCCTTAGTTACGATAGCAACCATGTATTCGCTTTCACTTCAGTGTCAAATTTTACTCTCAATTCATTTCTTCTTTTCCATAATATATTTTATTACGTATATTTAGAATAAAGTTCATAGACCACGTAAATTTTACCTAAACAAGAATCGAACTACATTTAGGAAGGATTAATAGTAATATTATAATATTTCAGAAACGTTAATATTTAAAATATGCGAATGCAATTTAATATCAAAGCCGGAAATTACATACAATTCCACTATAACGTTTCAGCTTAAATAACTGGGATTGATTAATTTAATTATCAAACTTCACTGGTTTTATTAACAATCTGACACCGTGGAGACGGGGGCGGGGTGGCTCAGTCGGTAGCGCGCCAGGCTCGTAATCTGTAGTTCCCAGGTTCGACTCCCAGCTGGTTCAGCGTTCAGATTTTTCTCCGCAAAATTCCCTGCCCTGCCCACTGTCAGTAGGGGACACCGATGGGCTTGAAAAGGGCGCCGTCCGTCGTATTGGACGTTAAACCGTGTGCGGGAGAGACATACCCTGTGCACGTTAAAGAACACGCTGGATGGCCTTGACGGGAGGCTACCATCTGTCTCACAACAGCTGTTCAAGTGAGTCCCCTCCCCCAACCTTCTCTCACCCTTCGGGGTCCATGTGACCTGGCCATTTGGCCCATGGTGTGCAAAAAAGTGCCGCTCAGAGGTAGGCAGGTCTTTTGCCTGCCTTCTGCATCGCCTTTTTGTTTTTTGATTAGCGCCATGCACGTTGCCAGCGCGCCTAGAAGAAAACTGAAAAATGTCGACGGTACTACGTACGTTTCACTTCAACAGATTTCATTAACTGTATACTGTTTGAAAGTAATCGTAATAATTCTTTGCTGACGTCTGAAAATAACATTGTTGATTTAATTGTTTTCCGACTTCGAAGGAAGTGACACCTCTCCATATCCGCAACAAAGTTCTGTTTCTTTAAGCTTCCTTTCTCACCATTTCTCGTACCTGGCCGAAGCCATTTAGTGAATATTACAGGAACGAATATTATCCAACATAACGTGGGGCGTGGGTGGCTCAGTCGGTAGCGCGGCAGGCTCGTAATCTGTAGTTCCCAGGTTCGAGTCCCAGCTGGGTCAGCGTTGAGATTTATCTCCGCAAAATTCCCCGCCTTGCCCACGGTCAGTAGGGGACACCGATGGGCTTGGAAATGCCGCCGTCCGTCGGATGGGACGTTAAGCCGTGGCCCCGTGTGCGGGAGAGCCATACCCTGCGCACGTTAAAGAACACGCTGGATGGCCTTGACGGGAGGCTACCATCTCTCTCCCAACAGCTGTTCCAGTGGGTCCCCTCCCCCAACCTTCTCCGAGCCTTTGGGGTCCATGTGACCTGGCCATTTAGCCCATGGTGTGCAAAAAAGTGCCGCTCAGAGGTAAAACAACCCAACATAACGTAGCAGTGGGGATCGCCATCAAATAACCAAAGTTAATCGAATAACGAAAACTTTCCCTGCCTAGACTTGTTAAAGGATAAAATATCCCACGTGTACCGTGTAAGAGCTACGTATTGCCATAAATAAGCAAACTAAAATATGTGTAAATAATAAATATAATAATAAATACCCCCTCAAGCAGCTGCTTGCCACAGAGGTCTGACAGGAGCTTGTCAGTTTATATGCCACAGTAGATCTGAGAGGATGGCAGGACCTCAGCAGAAACAACACGAACATCCATGCGTTACCCGGGGCTGCGCCTTAATAATAAGAAATTGGAGAAAACACAGAGATGACATCAGCAACGCGGTTACTTTACAGCATAATTTCTATAATGTGAAGAGGACAAGCATTATCAGCGTCTCGTGAAAGCCATACAACAAAACTATATTGTGAAATCACAGTTGATTATTCAGTTCAATACATTTTCCAAATCATATTTTCTCCTGAAGTCACTCACAATACCTATCTGATGGACGAAACGAAAGGTGACATTGGCATAATACCTTAGTAGCAAAATATCTTATTCGATGTCATTTGCATTAGATATCGCTCACATCTGTACGACCTACGTGTAATATCGAATATAAAAACGTTGGTTGCCGTAATATATAAATCACGAACGCTGGAATATTTAACACGCAAAAAACAAAATATTAAACGCAAAGTTGACATGAAACTTCAAATCACGTTTAGATTTCAGTTTTACTCTTCATAAAATAATTAGTGTATTCCACCGAATAATTATTTTCCATCTCGGCATTTGTAAAATTATCCTATCGTTCTTAACCCTAAAAACGCAAATAACGTAGTTCATTTCCATAGCTACAATTAATGGGAACCCTATTTCGTGTCAACACAAATATTTCGTAGTCAATTCCTATTTATAGAAATATAATTGCAACTGTTTAATTCATCTCTCAATAAATAAGTTTTACCCCACCATTCACTCTAGAACGAAATATTTATTGACCATAAACGTAAATTTTAAAACACTGCAAACGTTCGGCAAAACCCTTTAGGTGCGATGCCAATCCATTCCTATTTTTCTATCTTATTACACCACGACGTGCGCATAACTTTTAATTTTCATTTCTGGGCAAAAAAAATAATATTAATCTTGAGATTACTCGCAAAAACCCAAGTTTTTACCGGAAACGACTTTTCAAAAACCGGAATTTCCAAAGCTTTAACAGTTCGTAAACGTATAAATGGTTGCTGTCTAGGTAAGCAACATTATCATGATTAAGAAAAGCATTTCTAAAACTTTAACTGCGTGTAATATATTATACAAAATCTGCTGGCAACACAAACAAAACAGTACTGCTGACGTCATCTCGGTGTTTTTCCTACTTTATCGTTTAATCCGTATTCACAGGCAGCACTAATTTTAGGAGTTGACTTATTTCTCATAATCCGCCATTTTCCTATTTTAACTTCCACTTTTATACGAGATAAGTAACATTTATATAATGAAAAATGTGTTTAAATTAATAAAAATAAAATTAATAGTTAAAGATTTTCATATCTATTTTTTCATATGCACTGTAATTTTTTTTTTTTAAAGGTTTTAAGGCATCGGAAATAAGTGAATTCACTAAAATTAGTGCCGCATGTGAATAAGGGTTAGAAATAAAGTAGGTAAAACAGCGAGGTGACTTCCGCAGTACTCTTGTGTTGTCAGTACATTTTGTATATTAGATGCATATTCAAGTTTTACAAATGTTTTTGTAAATCATAATATTGCTACTTTAGGGGAACGAATATCTGAAAAGTGAAATATTTCGATGTACCTGTTACGTAATAAATAATTTTCTAGAGAAAATTGAAAATGCTTGTGTAAGGTACGTAGAGGTACAGACGAAACATTGCGAAGCCGTAGTGAAAAGTTGGAAGTTCGAAAAAGATTTTTTCTGTATGATGAGAAATCCACGGGAAGATTTGTCTTACGCTACTACCATCCACAGTGGCAAGGAGGTAGAGGGTATAAACAATTTTTGTATTAAATATATTTCGGGTGAGATTCTAGTGATGGACTGCGATATTGCAGGGCTTTTTAGTTCGTAGCAGCCATTCATATGATTACCCATCGTTAAAGCTTTGAAAATTCATTTTCGGTAAAAACTTTTTTTTTTTACGAATAATAATATCAAGATTAATATTTCTGTTGTGGCTGACAAATCAAAATTAACACTTATGTGCACGTCATGGTATAATAATATAGAAAATTAGGAAAGGAATTGCATGGCACCATAAACGTTTTCTTCAATGTTTCAAGTGTTCAAAAAAAAAATTCTCTTTATGCTAAAGGTAGACTATGTCAATAAATATTCCGATTTAGAGTGATTGGTGGGGTAATTTTAACGACATTTAGATATCTTGTGTAGGTGTTACAGATGTGAAATGCAAATGATATTGTATAAGTTCTTGAGATCGGTCTGTTATTTTGCTACTGAGGTATTACGGAAATGTTTCCGATTTTTTGATCATTGACCTACGTGTTGCGATTGACCTCAGGAGAAAAAATGTATTGAGATGAATATTGGAATATGAATGTTTCTTTCGATTTATATTTTTCTTGTATGGCGTTGATGACACATTAGAAATGCTTTTTCCATACGTGCATACCATACGATTTATCTCTGAAAGCAGTCGAAACCGCGTTGATGACGTCATCTCTGTGTTTTATACAGTTCATTAATAAGGCTAGGTAATTTTATGGTTAATAGTCAAAAAATATTTAAGAATTGTTTATATATTTATTTTCTTTAAAGCCAAACTGGTAGGTTTTAATTTGAAAAAAAAAAAAACTTTACGTTAAACACCCCATCGTTATATCGGTTAGAAAAGCGAAACCGATGGTTTCTGTAAAGTCATATTTGCATAACATCCGTCGTAATAAGAGTTCACTGAAGTGAACGTTACTTGCAACAGTATGATGCCGTCATAAACGAGTCCGTTGTATTCCATAACTATTCGTAATTGATGAAATCCTATTTCGACCAAACTTATCTGCAGAAATGACTCCTAAGTGTCTTTTCGAAGACTCCCGGAAAGTTCTTAATAACACAAATAACCATATCTAAATAACCAGTGAAATCTATTTCAGTTGAAAACTAAGTTCTATATTCACTAGTAACTGTTACAATGCATCGAAAACAGTTCTCATCATACGATGACACTTTTAAAAAAATAATTAACCTTTCACGATGAAAGAGAATCGAATAAAACAGCTTCCATCCTAAAGAATCGATGACACAACAATGCTTTTCGAATCGTCCAACCGGATACGCCTTTCGTTTCGTAATTTTCATTTCCGTCACGAATTAGTTTTAGCTTTAACAACTTTCGTATAAACGGAACTATTTAAAAACGACACACATCGGAAGATTGTTCCGATATCCGGAATAAATCTGGTAATGATATTTTCATTCAAAATTTTACAATAAAGAATGTGTGTATATATATATGTTTTATTTTATTCCCATTCTTATAACTATAGTTTTCTTTATCGATTCATCGGGTACGCCAGTAACATGCACATTTCCAGCAGGTACGTGAGGCATAAAAGGTTTTCAGAACCACTGCTCTATTATATATATATAAATTCAAGGAGATGATGTCATAAGCGTAAAAATACCAAAATGCCGTAAAAACTTATATTGTTAAAATAAAAACTGGTGAAAACCACAAGAAAATAGTGTACAAATTCTGTATGTATCATACCCTGTGCAGATTAAATAAAACGTTGGATGGGAGGTTACCATCTGTCTCGTAACAGCTGTTCCATTCGGTCACCTTCCCGCAACCTAAACTGATCCCTCTGGTTCTTTATGACGTCGCCATTTAGACCCTTGTGTGCAAATAACTACCGGTCAGAGATAAAACAACGCAACCAAACGCATTTTATGAACAACTTCAGGATATTTTGAATTCTGTCAAGAAAGGAGATATTACTCTTGTTCTTGGTGACTTCAATGCCAAAGTTGATACTGACTCTGACCTTTGGGGAGGAGTAATAGGCCCTTTTGGTATAGGTAGCTGCAATGGGCAGCATCTCCTGCAGGTAAGTAAACTCAATGGATTCAGAATAACTAACAATTATTACAAACACTGCGACATAGATAAGTACACATGGGTTTCACCCGATGGGCTGCATAAGAATATGACTGATTATATATTAATTAACATCAAATGGGCTAGTTCTGTTAGGAATACCAGGTCATATAGGGGAACTGAAATTGGATCTGACCTTTATCTTGTTAAAAGTGTCTTGCAACTTAAACTTAAAAAGTTTTGTGCTAGGGTTAAAAAAATTGCTTTTAATACTGAAGCATCTGAAAGACCCAGTGATAGCCAAAACTTACCATGATAGGTTACTTAGCTTAAACTTCATAAATCCCCAGGGATAGATGAAATTACTACAAAAATGCTCAGAACTGGGAATGTTTCGGTTACCACTTGGATGACCGAAATTCTGAATATCTTTTATGATAAAGGCATGGTAAGGTTTTTACCAGAGCTATTGTTATCCCTCTTTTCAAAAAAGGTGATCGCAGTGCTTGTGATAACTATAGGGGTATCAGCCTAATCTCTGCTCCAGGTAAAGTTCTTTCCATGATTGTGCTTAATAGAATTAAGAATCTGGTTGACAGGCAATTGCGTTATGAGCAATGTGGATTCAGAAAGAGGTAAGGGATGTGTGGATCAGATATTTTCACTTACGCAGATTCTTGAGAAATGTTTAGAGTTTCAGAAACCTTTGGTTTGGTAGGCCACGGCGTTGTAGGAAATGGCCTCTCGGTCGTTGAAACAAACAAAGAAATGAAAAACAAACTTGCTCTGTGAAAGTAATTAAGTCTACTCTCTTCGGACGGGTCGCAGAAGTAGGGTGATGAAATGTAAATAATTATCAGGCTCCTGTCACACCTCTGTGGCAAGCAGCTGCTTGAGGGGGTATTTATTTATTTATTACTTTTCTGTGTTACGTTTAATTGTACGCTATTATGTCGAAAAAAATGTTAATATGAATTCTATATTAACCACCGTAAAAAGTTTAAATTTAAACATTTTAAAACGAATCAGTAAGTATTAAAATTTTTTTTTTTAAATATACCGAGTGCGTAACGCGCTTCGCTAGTGACCCAATGGAACTGGGTTCGAGTCCCTGGTAAGGCATGAATGTGCATGTTGTTTTTTGGCTGAGGTCCTGCCATCCTCTCGGAACATCTACTATGGCATGTAAACTGACAGGCTGCTGTCAGACCTCTGTGGCAAACAGGTGCTTGAGGGGGTATTTATTTTTTTTTACTTATTTATATAAATCTATGAAATACTATATCGTGAAGGAAATCCTTTAGCACTATTCCACGCCATTTAATAACTGATTTTTAAGAATTGTTCCGTTATTGATAATGCGAGTAACTTTATAAGGCAGATAAGAAAGAATTGGAATGTCAACGGCCATACCAAGCTGAAAGCACCGGTTCTCGTCTGATCCCCGAAGTTAAGCAGCTTTGGGCGCGGTCAGTACTTGGGAGGGTGACCACCTGGGAACACCGCGTGCAGTTGACATTTTTTTTTTTCCCCCAAGCGCTGTACTCCTAGAATATTAGCCAAAGTCATTCTACGTCGGTCGCCGGGTTCCATTCCATTTTTAGTAAATAAATAAAGGAGAATTTCCTTTGGTTACAAAACCTGCATTGGTTCTACGTATCTCGAACAAAAACTATATATGTAAGGTACGAATTTAAGACCATCGTCAGAGTATACTGGTAACACTCGACACGTTCGAAATGCCAATTCCAGCTTGTCCGCCTCTCAAGGGTTCGGTTGTTTTACCCGTGAGCGGCATTATTTTTCACACCATGGGCTAAATGGCCAGGTCTCAAGGACCTCGAAGGTTGGGGGGGAGGGGACCCACACTGAAACACCTGTTGGGAGACAGATGGTATCCTCCCGTCAAGACCATCCAGTGTCTTTAACTTGCACAGGGTATGCCTCTCCCAGACACGGAGCCACGGCTTAACGTCCCATCTGACGGACGACGGCCTTTCCAAGCCCATCGGGGCAGTAGCGGACAGTTGTGCACAGATATGTGTCAACGCTGACCCAGCTGGGACTCGAATCTGCGAACTGCAGATTACAAGCCTGGTGCGCTACCTACTAAGCCCAATCAAGGGCATACAGCGTGTTTAACATGTACAGGGTATGGATGTTTCCCACACACGGATCCTCATACGAGCTTCCATTTCATATGAAATTCGTAATTCTTTGCTGTCAGAACATGTACTGACTAGTAAATTTCTTCAATTTTGAGGGGAAAGTAAACGAAGGTTTTTAGTTTTATGGACAGCAGCATTACCTACTTAACGAGTTTTCATGTGACATGGATCTTGTTGCTTTCGGGCCTCACGTTCCTAAGATTTAACATAAACTGGGCCGCATGTAGAATAAGAAATAATTTTTTTTATTTTTTGGGACGGGGATTTATACGGAGCATTTATTTCCTGCATTGGTCAACCATGAGTTAACTTCACAGCGACTTTGCAAACCTATTGGTGTTTCCTTATTCATTCGCAGAACAACGGGATTAAATCTTAACGTTGACCGAAGTGTGACTCAAACCTCAAAATTTCATATTCGCAGCATGGACACCTAACGACTTGACCATTGCTTCTTCCATCTTTACTCCTTCTGACCGCATATGTTTTGAGATTGTATTTAGTAATGCGGCAGACCTTATCCTATAAAACATATCATGTCCGTGATGATTTAATTTCAATAAATTGGGTGTCTCCACGGTGTCACAATTGTTAGTAAAACCTGTAAAGTTTTATAATTAAATTAATAAAACGTAGTTATTTGAGCTCAAACGAAACAGTGCAATGGTATGTAATTTCCAGCTTCAAATCTCGCAAAAACCAAATTTTTTAGTGAAAATGACTTTTAAAAAACCGGAATTTTCAAAGCTTTAACGGTTCAACGTAAACGTATAAATGGTTGCTGCCTACGTAAAGCCCTTCCACATCGCAGTACATCACTAAAACCTCACCCAAAATATATAAAACAAAAGAATGGTTACTTCCTCCGTGGATCATACGAGGGCGAGAAAAAAAAAATCCAGTGGAACTACTCAAAAAAGCTTGCAATGCGAAACTCAAAGTATGCGACTTCCAACTTTTATTACGGCTTCTCAATGTTTCGTCTATACTTCTCCAAAACTTTATATAACCATTTTTCTTCTCTGTAGGCAGAAAAATAAAAATGCATCTTACGTATCTGAGATGGTCGAAACATAATATAAAAATATACCTTAAATAGGAACATTGTTACGATTAAGAAAAGCATTTTTAAAACTTCAACCTGCCTGTAATATATTATGCAAAATCTACTGGCAACACAACGAAACAGTACTCCTGACGTCATCTCGGTGTTTTTGCTACTTTATTATTAAACCCGTATTCACAGGCAGCACTAATTTTAGGAGTTCACTTATTTCTCATGCTGCCACTCTATTTTAACTTACACTTTTATACGAGATAAGTAACATTTATATAATTAAAAATGTGTTTAACTATTCATTTGTTTTTTATTAATTTAAAGATTTTCATATCTATTTTTTCATATGCACTGTATTTTTTTTTTAAAGGTTTATTTTTTTACACGGTTTTCTCGGGAATTGGGTGCATTGAATTAGATTATTCCTATTGTTTATTAAGAAGGATTTATTATTTTTTTTTAATTTGCGTCGTTAGCGCGCTTGGCTACTGATCTAAGACACCTGGGTTCGAGTCCAGGGTACGGCATGGCTGTTTTGTGTCATTTTTCTGCTGAGGGCGTGCCATCCTCTCAGACCTTCTACTGTGGCATATGACACTGACAGGCTCCTGTCACACCTCTGTGGTAAGCAGCTGCTTGACGGGGTATTTATTTATTTATTTATTATTAAATGTTGAGAAACATCCTGAAACAATTTTTAGAGAATATAATAGCAGGAATACGCTGTGATGCATACGAATAAACCTCTTTGTAAGCTGGATGCTTTTAAATGTAAACAGAATCAATTTGAATATCTGACTGGAATTGCATAGAATAAAATACATATGATATCATATAGCGCTCAGAGTTGGTAGTTTTACATGTGATCGGCATTTTTTTTTTGTAGACAATGGGCTAAACGGCCAGGTCACGAGGACCCCGAAGGCTCAGAGAAGGTTGGGGGAGGGGCCTCACTGGAACAGCTGTTGGGAGACATATGACTTATTTGCAGAATGACTACAGACTATGGGGCGGGGGTGGCTCAGTCGGTAGCGCGCCAGGCTCGTAATCTGTAGTTCCCAGGTTCGAGTCCCAGCTGGGTCAGCGTTGAGATTTATCTCCGCAAAATTCCCCGCCCTGCCCACGGTCAGTAGGGGACACCGATGGGTTTGGAAAGGCCGCCGTCCGTCGGATGGGACGTTAAGCCGTGGTCCCGTGTGCGGGAGAGCCATACCCTGTGCACGTTAAAGAACACGCTGGATGGCCTTGACGGGAGGCTACCATCTGTCTCCCAACAGCTGTTCCAGTGGGTCCCCTCCCCCAACCTTCTCTGAGCCTTCGGGGTCCATGTGACCTGGCCATTTAGCCCATGGTGTGCAAAAAAGTGCCGCTCAGAGGTAAAACAACCCAACCCAACCCAACTACAGACTATACTTATCTGCAGAAATGACTCTTAAGTGTCGTTTCGAAGACTCCCGGAAAGATCTTAATAACACAAATAACCATATCTAAATAACCAATGAAATCTATTTCAGTTGAAAACCTAAGTTTTATATTCACTAATAAATGTTACATTGTGAGTTTCACGATTAAAGAGAAAGGAAGAAAACAAACCTTATGTACAGTCGCTCAAAAAAGTATTCGAACACCATGGTTGATTACAGAACAGAATTCAGGAAAAAAATCTGGGAACGATTTCTTTTTTAATAATTAATGATTTGGCAACCTTCCTGTACGTATGCGAAGGTTGTCAGATCAGTAATTTCTAAAAAAAATCGTTGCCAGGTATTCTTCCTGAATTCTACAATCAAGCACATTGGGGACGGGGTGGCTCAGTCGGTAGCGCGCCAGGCTCGTAATCTGTAGTTCCTAGGTTCGAGTCCCAGCTGGGTCAGCGTTGAGATTTATCACCGCAAAATTTCCCCGTCCTGCCCACGGTCAGTAGGGGACACCGATGGGCTTGAAAAGGCCGCCGTCCGTCGGATGGGACGTTAAGCCGTGGCCCCGTTTGCGGGAGAGCCAATACCCTGTGCACGTTAAAGAACACGCTGGATGGCCTTGACGGGAGGCTACCATCTGTCTCCCAACAGCTGTTCCAGTGGGTCCCCTCACCCAACCATCTCTGAGTCTTCGGGGTCCTTGTGTCCTGGCCATTTAGCCCATGGTGTGCAAAAAAGTGCCGTTCTGAGGTAAAACAATCGAATCCAATCCAATCAACCACATTGTTCGGATACTTTTTCGAAGGAATGGACAAGAATGTATTTCGGATTTTATTTTAAACCACGGAAGGAAAATAAAATTTTTTGGCGCCCTGTCGTAATCCTAAGTTCCAGGGTTCGAGTTCCAGCTGGGGTCAGCGTTAAGATTTATCTCCGTAAGACTCCCCGCCCTGCCGTCGGTCAGTAGAGGACACCGATTGGCTTGTGAAGGTCGCCGTCTTCCTAACGGGACGTTAAACCGTGGTTCCGTGTGCCGGAGAGCCATACTGTGTGCGCGTTAAAGAACGCACTGGATGGCTTACCTTCAGGCTACCATCTGTCTCCCAACAACTATTCCAGTGGGTCCCCTCGCCCAACTTCTTTTGAGCCTTCGAGGTCATTCAGCCTATTCTATGCAAAAAAAGTGCCGTTTAGAGGTAAAACTACCGAACGTTAAAGAACACGCTGGACTGCCTTAACTGGACTCTGCCATCTGTCTGCTACAGCTGTCCAGTGTGTCCCCTTTCCCTGAGCCTTCAGGGTCCTTGTGGCGTGGCCATTCAGCCTATTCTATGCAAACAAAGTGCCGTTTAGAGGTAAAACTACCGAACGTTAAAGAACACGCTGGATGACCTTGAGTGGAGTCTGCCATTTGTCTCCTACAGCTGTCCAGTGTGTCCCCTCGCGGTCAGTACTTGGGGAGGGTGACCACCTGGGAACACCGTGTGCAGTTGGCAATTTTTTTTCCCCAAGCGCTGTACTCCTAGAATATTAGCCAAATTCATTCTGCGTCGGTCGCCGGGTCCCATTCCATTTTTAGTAAATAAATAAAGGAGTTTTAGTTTTGGTTACAAAACCTGCAACTTACGTGCAGAAATGACTGCTCTGTGTCGTTTCGGAGACTCCCGGAAAGCTCTTAATAACACAAATAACGACATCTAACCAATGAAATATATTTCAGTTGAAAACCTAAGTTCTATATTCACTAGTGACTGTTACAATGCACCTAAAACAGTTCCTTCTCATCGTACAATGAGACTTAAAAAAATAAATAACCTATCACGGATGAAAAAGAATCGAATAAAACAGCTTGTATGCTAAAGAATCGAAGACACAACAATGCTTTTCGAATCGTTAAACCGGATACGCCTTTTGTTTCGTAATTTCCATTTCCGTCACGAATTAGTTTTAGCTTTAACAACTCTCGTATAAACAATTAAGTCACTGACCATATATTACCGAACATTTTTAAAACGACAGACATCGGAAGATTGCTCCGATATCCGGAATAAATCTGATAATATTTTGATCGAAAATTTTACAATAAAGAATGTGTGTGTGTATATATATACGTTTTATTTTATTCCAATTGTTATGGTATAATTATATCTATACATGCGGTACGCCAGTAACATACACTTTTCCAGAAGGTACGTGAGGCCTAAAAGGTTTTGAGAACCACTGCTCTATTATATATACATAAAGTTCAAAGATATGACGTCATAAGACTAAAGTTACCAAAGTCAATAGTAGAAGACAAAAAATACCAAAATGTCTTAAAAACTTAATATTGTTAGAATAAAAAGTGATGTAAATCACAGTAAAATAGTGTAGAAATTTTGTATGTATCATACCCTGTGCAGGTTAAATAAAACGTTGGATGGGAGGTTACCATCTGTCTCATATCAGCTGTTCCATTATTTAGATATGGTTATTTGTGTTATTAAGATCTTTCCGGGAGTCTTCGAAACGATACTTAGGAGTCATTTCTGCATACAAGTTTATTCTGCAGTCATTCTGCAAATAAGTCATCTGTCTCCCAACAGCTGTTCCAGTGAGGCTCCTCCCCCAACCTTCTCTGAACCTTCATGGTCCTCGTGACCATGCCGTTAAGCCCATTGTCTACCAAAAAAATGCCGATCACATGTAAAACTACCAACTCTGAGCGCTATATGCTATCATATGCATTTTATTCTATGCAATTCCAGTCAGATATTCAAATTGATTAT
>JAWZYU010000479.1:0-126080 GCA_038380435.1 Ryuthela nishihirai
CTCCAACAAGACACAGGGGCGGGGGTGGCCTCCAATCAAATAATTACGTGACGACAATAGATTCCCATTCTTGCTACAACAAGACACAGGGGCGGGGGTGGCCTGTCATCAAATAATTACGTGACGACAATAGATTCCCATTCTTGCTACAACAAGACACAGGGGCGGGGGTGGCCTCCCATCAAATAATTACGTGACAACAATAGATTTGCATTCTTCCTTCAACAAGACACAGGGGTGGGGGTGGCCTACCATTAAATAATTACGTGACGACAATAGATTCCCATTCTTGCTACAAGACACAGGGGCGGGGGTGGCCTCCCATCAAATAATTACGTGACAACAATAGATTTGCATTCTTGCTTCAACAAGACACAGGGGCGGGGGTGACTCAGTCGGTAGCGCGGCAGACTTGTAATATTTAATTCCCAGGTTCGAGTCATAGCTGGGTCATCTTTGAGATTTATCTCCGCAAAATTCCCCGCCCTGCCCACGGACAGTAGGGGACACCGATGGGCTTGGAAAGGCCGCCGTCCGTCGGATGGGACGTTAAGCCGTGGCCCCGTGTGTGGGAGAGCCATATCCTGTGCACGTTAAAGAACACGCTGGATGGCCTTGACGGGAGGCTACCATCTGTCTCCCAACAGCTGTTCCAGTGGGTCCCCTCCCCCAACCTTCTCTGAGGCTTCAGGGTCTTTGTGACCTAGTCATTTAGCCCATGGTGTGCAAAAAAAGTGCCACTCAGAGGTAAAACAACCCAATCCAACAAGACACAACATAAAATCATATATATAGTTAATGACAGCATTATTTCTAATCTTTCTTCACGAAAAATTGACATAATCAATTAATGAAAAAGTGATTGTTATATTTGCGCTATCAATAATAGTCCCCTCCAAAAAAAAAAACAACAACAACGACAAATAATCCAATAATTACGAGACAATAACCTATTCGCATTGTTGAGTCATACGTAATAGGCCAAAAAACGAAAATGGACAAATAATGAAACAAAAGAACTTGGCAAATTACGAAACAAAGTCAGGAAAAAAAAATCACGTTTAAAACTCATTGTTAGCTAAAATTCATTGTTAGCTAAAACTCATTGTTAGCCAACGGTGTCTGTTGTAGCCAATTCTTTAGCAGCTATTACAAAGAAGAGGAGGCGAGGAGCAACTTGGATGTATCACTCCGCCTTGGGTCTTTCTCTCATCCATAAGACTTTTGGAGTCGCAGTCTCCACTATCTGGCTGTCGATCACAGGTCGCCCGCCGTCGCCCCGCTCCCCGGCCTCATACGCCGCCGCCGCGCCGCTCCTAAAGTGCGATCTAGTCTCCAATCAATGAGGCCTCGTGACATTGCATTCATGATGGACAGGGGCAATATTTGCAGCCAGCTGTCTCGAGCGCAAATATGCCACCGCAACAAGCTGGGGGAGGTGGAGGAGGGGTGGAAGAGAGAGGACGGAGGCCCGGGAGGAGGATGGATAGAGAGAGACGGGGAAAAAAAAGGAGAGGGGGTGGCTATGGTGGGAGGAAGTTTTTTGGGAGGGTTGGATGAATGTATCGCAGCCGTACAGGGCAATATATAATATAGCTTGTGCCTCTTGCACGAGGGTTAGGGGGGGATGGGAGTAGGGATGAAGAACAAGTGGAGAAAGAGGGATGCGAAGGATGGGGGGTGGGAGAGGAGGAGGGGGAAAAAAAGGTTAAAAAGGAGCGGGAAAATGTGCGTGGTGGCGGCAGCAATAAAGCGGCTGGAAGGAGGACATTCGAGACGGCGTGGCTGACAAATATGGCGGGGCAGAGGAAGTCCATAAAGAGGGTGGTCACTTGGAGTGGAGGGATGGTGGGGGGAGGAGGGGTGGGGAGGGAGGGAGGAGGGTATATGCTCTATTGGAGGGGGGAGGAAGCGGTAATAGCTGGCGAAATGGCCATGGCCATATGGCTCGCATTTGGGTGACCCTTCCTTTCGTTTTCTCTTTTTTCCTCCCCCACACTACCCCCCCTTTCTCGTTTGGTTCGACTTCTAGGAGGTTGTTTCGGTGGGGGGAGGAATTTGGGGGGGGGGTTGCAGGTCGTTAATCTGCACATCGCCGTAGCTCGTTATGTGAAATGAGTGCAGGGGGTGTTTGGAAGAGTCGGGGTGGGGGTGGCCGAAGATTGTCGTATGCTCGTGAGAGTGTGGGGGGAGGGGGGGATTATTCACCGATTGGGAAGTGGGGAAGAGGTGAAAGGGTACGGAAATCGTGACCTTTTCTTTTTTTGTGGTTCTTCTGGGACTTTTTTTTTAGTGATTTTCGTGAGAGTTGGCGATGGACGATTGTGGTTTTTATTTTTTACTGAGGCAAAATAGTCTTGACTTTTAACACAGGAGTGGCTGGGGGGGAGAAATGGAGAAATACTTTTGTTGAAAAAAAAAAGAAATGAGTTGAAGTTCAGTGCGCGACTCGAACACTTCAGCATATCTGTCGGGTATTTCTAACCAACGGTCATATTCAGTGGCTAGCACATTTTTTGGTCCAATCAGTGGCTAATGCAATTTTTTGCAATCAGTGGCTAATGCAATTTTGTGCAATCAGTGGCTAGCACAATTTTTCGGTGGAATAAGTGGCTAACTCATTTTTCGCTCCAAACAGTGGCTAACACATTTTTTCCGTTCAATCAGTGGCTAGCACATTTTTTGGTCCAATCAGTGGCTGGCACATTTTTCGGTCCAATCAGTGACTAGCACGTTTTTTTGGTCCGATCAGTGGCTGTAAAAAATTTTTTTTGGTCCAATCAGTGGCTAATGCAATCTTGTTCAATCAGTGGCTAGCACATTTTTTGGTCCAATCAGTGGCTGGCACATTTTTCGGTCCAATCAGTGACTAGCACGTTTTTTTGGTCCGATCAGTGGCTGTAAAAATTTTTTTTGGTCCAATCAGTGGCTAATGCAATCTTGTTCAATCAGTGGCTAGTAATTTTTCGGTAGAATAAGTGGCTAACTCATTTTTGGATCCAATCAGTGGCTAGCACATTTTTTGGTCCAATCAGTAGCTGGCGCATTTTTCGGTCCAATCAGTGACTAGCACGTTTTTTTGGTCCGATCAGTGGCTGTAAAAATTTTTTTTTTGGTCCAATCAGTGGCTAATGCAATCTTGTTCAATCAGTGGCTAGTAATTTTTCGGTGGAATAAGTGGCTAACTCATTTTTGGATCCAATCAGTGGCTAGCACATTTTTTGGTCCAATCAGTGGCTGGCACATTTTTCGGTCCAATCAGTGACTAGCACATTTTTTGGTCCGATCAGTTGCTACCACATTTTTTCGGTCCAATCAGTGGCTAGCACATTTTTTTGGTCCAATCAGTGGCTAATGCAATTTTTTGCAATCAGTGGCTAATGCAATTTTGTGCAATCAGTGGCTAGCACAATTTTTCGGTGGAATAAGTGGCTAACTCATTTTTCGCTCCAAACAGTGGCTAACACATTTTTTCGGTTCAATCAGTGGCTAGCACATTTTTTGGTCCAATCAGTGACTAGCACGTTTTTTTGGTCCGATCAGTGGCTGTAAAAATTTTTTTTTGGTCCAATCAGTGGCTAATGCAATCTTGTTCAATCAGTGGCTAGCACATTTTTTGGTCCAATCAGTGGCTGGCACATTTTTCGGTCCAATCAGTGACTAGCACGTTTTTTTGGTCCGATCAGTGGCTGTAAAAATTTTTTTTGGTCCAATCAGTGGCTAATGCAATCTTGTTCAATCAGTGGCTAGTAATTTTTCGGTAGAATAAGTGGCTAACTCATTTTTGGATCCAATCAGTGGCTAGCACATTTTTTGGTCCAATCAGTGGCTGGCGCATTTTTCGGTCCAATCAGTGACTAGCACGTTTTTTTGGTCCGATCAGTGGCTGTAAAAATTTTTTTTTGGTCCAATCAGTGGCTAATGCAATCTTGTTCAATCAGTGGCTAGTAATTTTTCGGTGGAATAAGTGGCTAACTCATTTTTGGATCCAATCAGTGGCTAGCACATTTTTTGGTCCAATCAGTGGCTGGCACATTTTTCGGTCCAATCAGTGACTAGCACATTTTTTGGTCCGATCAGTTGCTACCACATTTTTTCGGTCCAATCAGTGGCTAGCACATTTTTTTGGTCCAATCAGTGGCTAATGCAATTTTTTGCAATCAGTGGCTAATGCAATTTTGTGCAATCAGTGGCTAGCACAATTTTTCGGTGGAATAAGTGGCTAACTCATTTTTCGCTCCAAACAGTGGCTAACACATTTTTTCGGTTCAATCAGTGGCTAGCACATTTTTTGGTCCAATCAGTGGCTGGCACATTTTTCGGTCCAATCAGTGACTAGCACGTTTTTTTGGTCCGATCAGTGGCTGTAAAAATTTTTTTTTGGTCCAATCAGTGGCTAATGCAATCTTGTTCAATCAGTGGCTAGCACATTTTTTGGTCCAATCAGTGGCTGGCACATTTTTCGGTCCAATCAGTGACTAGCACGTTTTTTTGGTCCGATCAGTGGCTGTAAAAATTTTTTTTGGTCCAATCAGTGGCTAATGCAATCTTGTTCAATCAGTGGCTAGTAATTTTTCGGTAGAATAAGTGGCTAACTCATTTTTGGATCCAATCAGTGGCTAGCACATTTTTTGGTCCAATCAGTGGCTGGCGCATTTTTCGGTCCAATCAGTGACTAGCACGTTTTTTTGGTCCGATCAGTGGCTGTAAAAATTTTTTTTTGGTCCAATCAGTGGCTAATGCAATCTTGTTCAATCAGTGGCTAGTAATTTTTCGGTGGAATAAGTGGCTAACTCATTTTTGGATCCAATCAGTGGCTAGCACATTTTTTGGTCCAATCAGTGGCTGGCACATTTTTCGGTCCAATCAGTGACTAGCACATTTTTTGGTCCGATCAGTTGCTACCACATTTTTTCGGTCCAATCAGTGGCTAGCACCGCCCTTCCCACGGTCAGTAGGGGACACCGATGGGCTTGGAAAGGCCGCCGTCCGTCGGATGGGACGTTAAGCCGTGGCCCCGTGTGTGGGAGAGCCATACCCTGTGCACGTTAAAGAACACACTGGATGGCCTTGACGGGAGGCTACCATCTGTCTTCCAACAGCTGTTCCAGTGGGTCCCCTTCCCCAACCTTCTCTGAGCCTTCGGGGTCCATGTGACCTGGCCATTTAGCCCATGGTGTGCAAAAAAGTGCCGCTCAGAGGTAAAACAACCCAACCCAACAACCCAGTGGCTAGCACATTTTTTTGGTCCAATCAGTGGCTGGCACATTTTTCGGTCCAATCAGTGACTAGCACGTTTTTTTGGTCCGATCGGTGGCTATAAATAAATTTTTTTTGGTCCAATCAGTGGCTAATGCAATTTTGTGCAATCTGGCAACCTTCGTGTCACGTGACACGAAGGTTTCCAGATCACTAATTTCTAAAAAAATCGCTGCCAGATATTTTTTCTGAATTCTGTAATCAACCATAGTGTTCGGATACTTTTTTGAGCGACTGTATGCATTGTTTTTCTGCTGAGGTCATGCCATCCTCACAGACCTTCTACTATGGCATAAAAACTGACAGACTCCTGTCAGACCTCTGTGGCAAGCAGCTGTTTGAGGGGGTATTTATTATTTGTTTTTTATTTAAATCTCAAAGCTGGGTCAGCTGGGACTAGAACCTGGGAACTACGGATTACGAGACTAGTGCGCTACCGACTGAGAACACCCCCGCCCCTCAACAACAACAACAAAAATAAAAATGTTAAACAAGAACAGAACTTAACAGAAAAGAATACATATGTTAAAAAACGGAGTTCCAATCGAAAAAGAATACAAATATTAAACAAGAACAGAACTCAACAGAAAAGAATACAAATATTTAAAAAAAGAATACAAATATTAAACAAGAACAGAACTCAACAGAAAAGAATACAAATATTTAAAAAAAGAAGTTTCAATCGAAAAAGAATACAAATATTAAACAAGAACAGAACTCAACAGAAAAGAATACAAATATTAAAAAAAAAGAAGTTTCAATCGAAAAAGAATACAAATATTTAAAAAAAGAAGTTTCAATCGAAAAAGAATACAAATATTAAACAAGAACAGAACTCAACAGAAAAGAATACAAATATTTAAAAAAAGAAGTTTCAATCGAAAAAGAATACAAATATTAAACAAGAACAGAACTCAACAGAAAAGAATAAAAATATTAAAAAAAAAAAAAGTTTCAATCGAAAAAGAATACAAATATTTAAAAAAAGAAGTTTCAATCGAAAAAGAATGCAAATATTAAACAAGAACAGAACTCAACAGAAAAGAATACAAATATTTAAAAAAAGAAGTTTCAATCGAAAAAGAATACAAATATTAAACAAGAACAGAACTCAACAGAAAAAAATACAAATATTAAAAAAAAAAAGAAGTTTCAATCGAAAAAGAATACAAATATTTAAAAAAAGAAGTTTCAATCGAAAAAGAATGCAAATATTAAACAAGAGCAGAACTCAACAGAAAAGAATACAAATATTTAAAAAAAAAAAGGGAGTTTCAATCGAAAAAGAATACAAATATCGAACAAAACAGAAAATGCATTGAAACTAGGGGACAGCAAAAACTAAAATCTTTAGACGCACCAAAAAAAAACACTCACCAGTCCTCCCTCCCGCACGAAGCATCTGAGTATCTGGAGGGGGGGGGGCTAGGAGATGAGGGGACGGAAGAAGCAAAGGTGGGGGGGGGTGGCCAGTTTTTTTTATTGGTGGCGGCCACTGGGCGGGCCTCGCGGTCCGTCCGTGAGTTATGATGGCAGGGTTCCGGGAATGGTCCCATCGTCGGCCGCCAACGGCCCATTCCCGTCGGTGATTAGACCTTGCTTGTGTTGTAACCCTTCAAAGTTCGGGCTGCTATCTCTATTACCGAGGCGCGAGCCAGGCCCGGCAGTAATCACGCTGCCGAGACCGACCCTTGGATGGACTCTTAGCTAGATAATTATCAGCTAGCCTGGCCGGTTTGGTTTCCCCAACTCCCTCGCTTCGCAGTGAGTGAATGGAAGAGGGGAGGGGAGAGCGTGTTGGGGGGGGGGGAGCTGGACTTGCTCTATATGATCATCATCATTAAGTCTAGCTGAGGTCAATATATCGATTGATTGTTTCTTCGAAACCTAACTCCCCCACCCCCCTCCGCAACCTCGGATCCATTGGAATATGAGGGGGGGGGGGGATGCTACGGTCAGTAGAAAGATAGAGGGTTGGGGGTAGGGATGGGAAAGGAGCGCGTGAAATAAGAGCAAGAGTTGTATCGGAATTTGATGACTCGTCTCTGTTTTAGATGAGAGGACTGTATTTATCTGATGCTCAAGATCCGCATCATTTTTTCGATCCATCAGCATCTTCTGTACTGAGACGGAGATCGGATTCGAAAGGAACCAGATTGATTAAATGTTTTTTTTTTGTTTTAATTGTAAAGATTTAATTTTTTTCTCCGGTTTTGAACTAACTAGTGTCTTTGAACTAGTTATAACTAGGGCAGTGGGAAACACTGTTTTTGGTCTTCTGATGGTGATTTATTACTATTCCTTTTATTCGGATGATTATTGACGTTTTTTCGCAAGTTTTGTGTGTGTGTGGAAAACTACGAAAACTGAGAATTAATCCAATTTCGAAGCCCCGTAAATTTCTAAAATATGCATTTAATGAAAAATTGTGACTGGGTTGGGTTGTTTGACCTCTGAGCGGCACTTTTTTGCACACCGTGGGCTAAATGGCCAGGTCACATGAACCCCGAAGGCTGAGAAAAGGTTGGTGGAGGGGACCCACTGGAACAGCTGTTGGGAGACAGATGGTAGCCTCCCGTCAAGGACATCCAGCGTGTTCTTTAAAGTTAGGTTGTTTTACCTCTGAGCGGCACTTTTTTGCACACCATGGGCTAAATGGCCAGGTCACATGGACCCCGAAGGCTCAGAGAAGGTTGGGGGTGGAGACCCACTGGAACAGCTGTTGGGAGACAGATGGTAGCCTCCCGTCAAGGCCATCCAACGTGTTCTTTAACGTGCACAGGGTATGGCTCTCCCGTACACGGGCCACGGCTTAACGTCCCATCCGACGGACGGCAGCCTTTCCAAGCCCATCGGTGTCCCCTGCTGACCGTGTGCAGGGCCGGGAATTTTGCGGAGAAAAATCTCAACGCTGACCCAGCTGGGACTCGAACCTGGGAAATACAGATTACGAGCTTGGCTCGCTACCGACTGAGCCACCCCCGCCCCAAATTGTGACTGAAGATAAATTAAAGATCGTAACCAAATCTATTCAAATCTCGATTTTCAACAATATTCTTTCAGTATTTAAAGGTTATCAATGTTGGAATAGTGAACAACGAATTATCTCCAATGCTATGACAATGGGGATCTCCCCTTCTTTCTGAGGCCTTTAGGCACACTGTTCATAATCCTATTCGCCAATCTATAATTATTCATACGGGCAACATGGCCAAACCAACGGAGTCTCTCTCTGCACAATATGCTGCTTAAAGGAGGTTGCAAACTCCTTTGCCTAACCTCATCATTAGTTACAAAGTTGAACCATCTAATGCCCAAGATACTGCGTAAGCATCTGGAATCAAAAGCATCTAGTTTCCTGTTATCTTGTTTACAAAGTGTCCAAGTTTCACTACCATAACTAACCCTAGAAAGAACCAAACTATTATACAGTCTAATTTTAGTCTTTAGGTGTATACGCCTATTTCTCCACAATCTCCATAGATTCTTAAAAGTCCCGGCAGCAATCCCTATTCGTCTGCTAATCTCATGCCGCACATCACCATTATCTGTTACATAGTTCCCAAGATAATTAAACTGTGACACCTGCTCAAGACTGCAACCATTCAGATTAACTGAATCACAGCCTGCATGACCAATTTTCATCGCTTTAGTTTTCTCTCTGTTTATAACCAAACCTACTCTACTACCAGTTTCATTAACAGCTCGAATGAAAGAGTTCATCTCATCAACATCATTTGCCAAAAGGGCTAAATCATCAGCATAATCTAAATCAGAAATTTTCGTATCTCCAGTCCATTTAAGGCCAAAATCTTTCCCTTGAAGTGAATTTCGCATAACATAATCAATAACCAAACTAAAGAGAAAAGGAGACAAAATGCACCCTTGTCAAACACCAGAAGTAATGCTAAACCAATTGCTACAAGCCTTACCAACTCTCACACACGACTCAGTGTTATTATAGAGAGCTTTCATTATGTTAACTAACTTGTCTGGTATACCATATGATCTCACAATCAACCACAAATTATGACGATCAACGGAGTCGAAAGTCTTTTTGAAATCAACAAAGCTAGCAACCAAAGGTTTCTGAAACTCTAAACATTTCTCAAGAATCTGCCTAAGTGAAAATATCTGATCCACACATCCCCTACCACTTCTGAATCCACATTGCTCATCACGCAATTGACTGTCAACCAGATTCTTAATTCTATTAAGCACAATCATGGAAAGAACTTTATCTGGAACAGAGAGTAGGCTGATACCCCTATAATTATCACAAGAACTGCGATCACCTTTTTTGAAAATAGGGATAACAATAGCTCTGGTAAAATTCTTAGGAACCACGCCTTTATCATAAAAGATATTCAGAATTTCAGTCATCCAAGTGGTAACCGAAACATTCCCAGCTCTAAGCATTTCAGTAGTAATTTCATCTACCCCTGGGGATTTATGAAGTTTAAGTTTAGAAATAGCCAAAATAACTTCAGATTGTGTTATAGGGCCAACATTAAAGCCGCCAATGCATCTATCATCATTGCAAATTTGGAGTTGGTTGGGGGAGGAGACCCAATGGCACAGCTGTTGGGAGACAGATGGTAGCCTCCAGTCAAGGCCATCCAGTGTGTTCTTTAACGTTGGGTTGTTTTACCTCTGAGCGGCACTTTTTTGCACACAATGGGCTAAATGGTCAGGTCACATGGACCCCGAAGGCTCAGAGAAGGTTGGGGGAGGGGACCCACTGGAACAGCTGTTGGGAGACAGATGGTAGCCTCCCGTCAAGGCCATCCGGCGTGTTCTTTAATGTTGGGTTGTTTTACCTCTGAACAGCACTTTTTTGCACACCATGGGCTAAGTGGCCAGGTCACATGGACCCCGAAGGCTCAGAGAAGGTTGGGGGAGGGGACCCACTGGAACAGTGTTGGGAGACAGATGGTAGCCTCCCATCAAGGCCATCCAGCGTGTTCTTTAACGTGCGCAGGGTATGGCTCTCTCCCACACACGGAGCCACGGCTTAACGTCCCATCCGACGGACGGCGGCCTTTCCAAGCCCATCGGTGTCCCTTACTGACCGTGGGCAGGGCGGGGAATTTTGCGGAGATAAATCTCAACGCTGACCCAGCTGGGACTCGAACCTGGGAACTACAGATTACGAGACTGGCGCGCTACCGACTGAGCCACCCCCGCCCCTTGTGACTTCGTGAATTATCTATTAACTCAGAACTACTTGATCTTCTCAGAGGCTGTCCGACGTTCGGCGTCCTGTGCTGACCTCACCAACCCAGTGCTGACCTCACCATCCCAGTGCTGACCTCACCATCCCAAGGGACGGTCATCTGGGCAGTGCTCCTTGATCAATGGAGCCAGGCCGGAAAGGTGTCGATCACTGACGATTAAGTACAGTCGCTCAAAAAAGTATCCGAACACCATGGTTCGGATACTTTTTTGAGCGACTGTACCATAAACCTGTTTTGCTGATTACAAGACATATTAGCCACAAACAGCCTTAGTCAGTGGTGGGAGAAAAGAAACAATTTCATTTGCCAGGGAAATCACTTCAACACTTCGTCATCTGGTGGAGAAATCACACGCTGTTTCAGTTGGCTGGAAAATCAGAACAACACTACATCAATTTGCGGGATATCACAACACTGCCTGAATTGGCGTTGGGAAATTTCAACGATATTACATCAATTAACACGAAAAATCGCAACACTGCATCAATTGGTGGAGAACAACTAGCTGAAAAATCACAACCAACACTGCATCAATTGGTGGGGGGAATCTCAACAATATTACATGAATCAGAAGGAAAATCACAACACTGCATCAATCGGTGGGGAAATCACAACACTGCATCAATTGGTGGGGGGAATCTGAACAATATTACATGAATCAGAAGGAAAATCACAACACTGCATCAATCGGTGGGGAAATCACAACACTGCATCAAATGGCAGGAAAATCACTGCACTGAATCAATTTATAGAGAAATCACAACACTGCATCAACTAGCAGAAAAATCACAACCAGCACTGCATCAATTGGTGGGGGGAATCTCACCAATATTACATGAATCAGCAGCAAAAATCACAACAGTGCATCAATTGGTGGAAAAATCAAAACACTGCATCAACTGGTAGGAAAATCACAACCAACACTGCATCAATTGGTGGGGGGAATCTCAACAATATTACATGAATCAGCAGTAAAATCACAACACTGCATCAATCGATGGAGATCACAACACTGCATCAAATTGCAGGAAAATCACTGCACTGAATCAATTGGTGGAGAAATCACAACACTGCATCAACTAGCAGAAAAATCACAACCAGCACTGCATCAATTGGTGGGGGGAATCTCAACAATATTACATGAATCAGAAGGAAAATCCCAACACTGCATCAACTGGCAGGAAAATTACAACCAACAATGCATCAATTAGCATGAAAACACTGCATCAGTTGGCTTTAAAATCACAACAACACAGTTGGCGGGATATCACAACATTGCCTCAATTGGCGGGGGAAATCTCAACAATATTACATCAATCAACAGGAAAAATCACAACACATGAATCAATTGGTGGAGAAATCACAACACTGCATCAACTGGCAGGAAAATCACAACTAACACTACATCAATTATCAGGAAAACATTGCATCAGTTGGCTGTAAAATCACAAAAACACAGTTGGCGAGATATCACAACACTGCATCAATTGGTGGAGAAATCACAACACTGCATCAACTGACAGGAAAAATCACAACCAACAGGAAAAATCACAACCAACACTGCATCAGTTAGCAGGAAAATACCACATCAATTGGCTGTAAAATCACAACAACACAGTTGGCGGGATATCACAACACTGCCTCAATTGGGGGGAGGAAAAACTCGAACAACATTGTACCAATCGGCAGAAAACTGTCAGAAAAAAAAAGTCATTCATCCAGAGCATCAATTTTTAGTTAAACCCGACCGGTCACTGTTAACATAAACAGAATTGTCAACAACTCAAATCGTCGTCTAAAAAAAAATAGAAACACTTCATTTCAAGACAGAAATAAAAATCCACTGCCTAAAGGAAGAGCCAACAACAAAAGAAAAACAAAAAAGCAACAGGAAAAAGCGCCCAACACGCGAATCCATCCACTAAACGACTGGCTTACAAGTTTCTACTCAACTGCAAATGTTCTCTATCCACGATCTCTCCACAGCCTCATCCCACAGGTAGATTGTGTGATCACCTCGCGTGTGTGTGCACGAGAGAGAGACCCCCCCTTCCCCCCTCCCCCAACGACAGCAACGAGTTGCTGACCCTCCTCGACGAGTGACCTCATCGGCGGCCGATCGTCCGCTACCTGATGGGCATGTCACGACCACTGATACCCCGCGAGACGATCCCCAAGGAGTCGTAAAAAAAAAGATAGTCCCCCCCTCTCTCCTTCCCCTCCCTACCTCCGCGTCAGAGTGACCGGCACACCGCGACTACCCCAGGGGAAATCATATAGATGGTGGCGACCATCGAGGTAGCTCCATTACAGACTGGTGACCCACATCCGAGACGAGTGGACTTGGCGATACCACTCACAGTGGACATGTTACAGAGAATGGGAGGGGGAGGGATGCAGACGGCCGAGAGGATGATCTGGGGGAGGGACAAGAGGGAAAAAAAGAGAGGTTTAAATTTCTCAGGGTCGTATGAAGGAATGTTCTAGTATGCTTTCAAAGGTCTAAATATAGTCCAACGTGTTTTTATAACGCCAGTTTTGTGGTGAAACATGCATAGAAATTTTTTGGGGGAGTGTGTGTCGGTGGGAGAGAGTTTGTGGGTGGTGAGGACCTCAACATACAGTAGAGTCGATAGGAAGGACCTGCTAATGATGCAGATGGCTCTCGTGATATTACGCGATGAATCCACGAGATGCTGTCAGGACTTACCACCAACACAGGATCACATTGTCTATATTGCAAAGTGTGCCATAAATAACTGAACAAAAACAAAAACAAACATAAAAAAAAAAAACCCAGAGAGGTTCCTGGGGAATAAATAGTAAGGATAAGAAAGTTTTATTTTCGTTAATCCTAGATGGTTTTGGATCTAAGTGTGATTTGGAGGAAAATATTTCCCTGCAATAACAAAAGAGAATTTACGTTATGTGCATGGGGGATCTAATTTTGAAGCTCTATAACTTCTAAAATATGTTTTTAATGGAAAAATTTGACTGAAGATAAATTAAAGATCGTAATCCAATCAATTTAAATCTCGATTTTCAACAACATTCGTTCACTATTTAAAGAGTTATGGAAGCTGGAATATTTAATAAATTATTTTCCATATTTTCACAACGAGAATTTAATTTCGAAGCTTTATAACTTTTTAAAAAAGCCTTTTATGGGAAAATGCGACTGAAGATAAATTAAAGATCGTAATCCAATCTATTTAAATCTCGATTTTCAACAACATTAGTTCACTATTTAAAGAGTTATGGAAGCTGGAATATTTAATAAATTATTTTCCGTATTTTCCAAAGGAGAATTTAATTTCGAAGCTTTATAACTTTTTAAAAAAGCCTTATTATGGAAAAATGCGACTGATGATAAATTAAAGATCGTAGTCCAATCTATTTAAATCTCGATTTTCAACAATATTCGTTCAATATTTAAAGAGTTATGGAAGCTGGAATATTTAATAAATTATTTTCCATATTTTCAGAACGAGAATTTAATTTCGAAGCTTTATAACTTTTTAAAAAAGCCTTTTATGGAAAAATGTGACTGAAAATAAATTAAAGATCGTTATCCAATCTATTTAAATCTCGATTTTCAACAACATTAGTTCACTATTTAAAGAGTTATGGAAGCTGGAATATTTAATAAATTATTTTCCGTATTTTCCAAAGGAGAATTTAATTTCGAAGCTTTTATAACTTCTTAAAAAAGTCTTTTATGAAAAAATATTACTGAAAATAAATTAAAGATCATAATCCAATCTATTCATATCTCGATTTTCAACAATATTCGTTCAGTATTTAAAGAGGTATGGGAGATGAAATGTTTGACGATAAATTGTCTTCCGTGTTACGTCAATATGGCTCTAATTTCAAAGCTCTATAACTTCTAAAATATGCATTTAATGGAAAAATGCAACTGAAGGTAAATTAATGATCATAATCAAATCTATTTAAATCTCGATTTTCAACAATATTCGTTCAATATTTAAGGAGTTATGAAAGATAGAATTCTGAACAATAAATTTCTTGTTTTATAAAAAGTCAATATTCAAATAATAATTACGCATTCTAATATGTCGAGTTACTTTTATTAAACGGTTTCAAATAATTCATATTATTTAAGTTTTAATTAATTTATGAGGTAAATTCTTATTTCGCATTACTTTTAGAAGGGGGGGGGGGAGGGGTGGCTCAGTCGGTAGCGGGCCAGGCTCGTAATCTGCAGTTCTCCCAACAGCTGTTACAGTGGGTTCCCTCCCCCAACCTTCTCTGAGCCTTCGAGGTCCTTGTGACCTGGCCATTTAGCCCATGGTGTGCAAAAAAGTGCCGCTCAGAGGTAAAGCAACCTAACGTTAAAGAACACGCTGGATGGCCTTGGCGGGAGGCTACCATCTGTCTCCCAGAAGCTGTTCCAGTGGGGCCCCTCCCCCAATCTCCTCTGAGCCTTCGGGGTCCTTGTGATCTGGAAATTTTGCTCTGGTGTGCAAAATAGTGCCGCGCAGAGGTAAAACAGCCCAACGTTAAAGAACACGCTGGATGGCCTTGGCGGGAGGTTACCATCTGTCTCCCAACAGATGTTCCAGTGGGTCCCCTCCCCCAACCTTCTCTGAGCCTTCGGGGTCCATGTGACCTGGCCATTTAGCCCATGGTGTGCAAAAAAGTGCCGCTCAGAGGTAAAACAACCCAACTTTAAAGAACACGCTGGATAGCCTTGGCGGGAGGCTACCATTTGTCTCCCAACAGCTGTTTTAGTGGGTCCTCTCCCCCAACCTTCTCTGAGCCTTCGGAGTCCATGTGACCTGACCATATAGTCCCCCCCCCCCCCGATAGGGGACCACCTTGTCGTGGTGGGGGGGCCTAGGGCCCAGCAACCCGGCTGAGGAGGCATTGCCGGTCGGGAGGATCCCTAGCTGGAGCAGGCCAGAGGATTTGCCGGCTGTAGTGGGCACCAGCTGGAGCATTCCAAGGTTTTGCCGGTTGGGGTGGTCCCCGGCTGGAGCATTGCTGAAGCCACCCGAGGTCGAAGACGCTGCTGGCCGGCTTGATTGCCGGTCGGATGGTGACGGCGTTGGAGACCTCACCTCTCAGGAGACCTGTGTGGTCTGTTCGACGGCTCTGCCGAAAGGCACGAGCTGTCAAAAAAGTCTGGGTCTTACTAAGAGTCTCCACCCCGGGTGCCGATCGAGCTTGGATCTTTATATCCTTGCACATTTGCAAACCGGGGAATAGATTAAAGTTAGGTTTCTTCCGGTGGTCAGCTTTCCTTCTATAGGACTGCTGCCATGTGAGGCCGGGGTTGAGGTGCGCCTATAGGGCGTATTCCTTGCCCCCGGCTCTAGATAGTCATGGCTTTTCTTTAACCAGGTAGTGCTGTCAGGCGGAACCGGGAATTGCCGTGGTTGCATAAGATCGCAACATAGAGATCAATTGACCATATAGTCACTGGTGTGCAAAAAAGTGCCGCTCAGAGGTCAAACAACCCAACGTTAAAGAACACGCTGGATGGCCTTGACGGGAGGCTACCATCTGTCTCCCAACAGCTGTTCCAGTGGGTCCCCTCCCCCAACCTTCTCTGAGCCTTCGGGGTCCTTGTGACCTGACCATTTAGCCCATGGTGTGCAAAAAAAGTGCCGCTCAGAGGTAAAACAACCCAACCCTTAGGAGAATATTCTAGTTTTATAATTCATTAAATACCGATCGGATACATTGTTGAAAACAGAAATTTAAAAGATTGATGATGACGAGGAGAAGGAAAGATTGAGAAGAGGGGGACGGAATTGGGGAAATTAAGACGGGGGGGGGTGAAAGAAAGATAGAGAATGAGAAAGGGAAGGAGAAAAGTAGGTAGAAATAAAGAAGGCGTACAGTCGCTAAAGAAATATCCGAACACTATGGTTCATTACAGAATTCAGTAGCAAAATCTGGCAACTTTTGTTTTAGAAATTTGTGATCTGGCAACCTTCGTGTCACGTGACACGAAGGTTGCCAGATCACTAATTTCTAAAAATATCGTTGCCAGATATTTCTTCTGAATTCTGTAATCAATCACAGTGTTCGGATTTTTTTTTTTTGAGCGACTGTAGAGAAAAATTGTGGAGAGAGGAGGGCGGAAGAGAGGAAAATAGAGTAGGAAGAAGAGGGAAAGGGTAGAAATGGAGATGAAGAACGGAGAGAAGTGAAAGATTGAAAGGACGAAGATCAAGGAGGATAAAGGAGAGGGAGGAAGAAAATGGGGAGAAGAGAGGATGATGATGGGGATGTGAAAAAAGAGAGGGAGGAGGAACAGGGAGGAGATGGACGAAGATGAGGGAATGTATGAAGGGGGAAAAGAAAGGATCTAGACGAGGAAAAAGGAGGACGGAAAGAAAAGAGGGAAGAGAAATATAGAGATGGAAGGAGAAAAGAAGAGAATATAGAAACTGTAGGAGAGGAGTGAAGAAGAGAGAGTAAAAATAAAAGAGAAGGAAAAGAAATAAAAATGAACGACTGAGAGGAATGAAGGATTGAAAGAAGGTAAAGAAGGATGGGGAAAGATGAGGGAAGATATACGAGAGGAAGAAGAAGAGGTGGAAGATGAAGGAAAGATACGAGATAGAGGAGGTAAGGAGAAGAGAAAAAAGAGTGAAGGATGGGGAGGAAGGAGGATGAAAAAAAAAGAAAAAAGAAATGTAGAGATGGAAGAAGAAGAGTATACAAGTAGGGAAAAAACTGTAGGATAGGAGGGAGGGAGGAAGAGGGTGGAAAGAGAGAAGAGGAAGAAATGAGATAAACGACTGAGAGGAATGAAGGATTGAAAGAAGGAAAAGAGGGATGGGGGAAAAGATGAGAAAAGCTATACGAGATGAAGAAGAAGAGGTGGAAGATGAAGGAAAGATACAAGATAGAGGAGGTAAGGAGAAGAGAAAAAACAGTAAAGGATGAGGAGGAAGGAGGATCCAAAAAAAAAGAGAAAAGAAATGTAGAGATGGAAGAAGAAGAGAATATAAGTAGGGAAAAAACTGTAGGAGAGGAGGGTGGAAAGAGAGAAGTGGAAGAAATGAAGATAAACGACTGAGAGGAATGAAGGATTGAAAGAAGGTAAAGAGGGATGGGGGAAAGATGAGGGAAGATATACGAGAGGAAGAAGAAGAGGTGGAAGATGAAGGAAAGATACGAGATAGATGAGGTAAGGGGAAGAGAAAAAAAAGTGTAGGATGAGGAGGAAGGAGGATAAAAAAAAACAAAAAAGAAATGTAGAGATGGAAGAAAAAGAGTATATGAGTAGGGAAAAAACTGTAGGAGGGAGGGAGGAAGAGGGTGGAAAGAGAGAAGGGGAAGAAATGTAGATAATGACTGAGAGGAATGAAGGATTGAAAGAAGGAAAAGAGTGATGGGGAAAAGATGAGGGAAGATATACGAGAGGAAGAAGAGATCAAAGATGAAGGTGGATACAAGATAGAGGAGGAGGTAAAGAGAGGAGGTTCTGGAGGCAAGGATGAAGAGCAAACAGAGTGAAGGATGAGGATGAAGGATGATAATAGGAAAGATAGGATTAAAAGTTGGAGGTAATGAGAAAATAAAGGATGGGAATAGGGAAGAAATGAAGATGAGGAACGAAGAGAAATGGCAGAGGAGGGAGAGAAGGAAGAGGAGGAGACGGTAAGTGAAAATGACTGAGAAGAAATTCATAAAGCAAACGAAATAAAAAAATTTGCCCGTCAATCGATTCCAACAGCAGATTTTCAATAAGCGCCAAGTCCATCTTCCCGCCCATTCTCTCTCCCCCTTCCTACCCCCACCCCATCAGAATGTCGCCTTATTCCCAGATGGACACAAAGTCCCTTTCTATGCAACCCCCCCCCCCCTCTCGCATAAGGTACTACAGTGTCTCGGCACGTGCAAACGGTGGTCTCTGACCTTTTCATCCCCACCCTCCCCGACACAAACAGTAGCGACCAGTTATCGATCGAAGCCAGATGCTTTTGTGTGCTGGTGATGAGTGGGGAAGAGAAGGAGGAGGAGGGGGGGTAAGTTTAGGAGGGATGGATTCATGCGCGTGGATTAATATTCCCACATCCCGCCCAAAACGCCGTGGCTAGACGATTAATGTCCTGCGGCGATCGCGATAAAAGCGTGACGTCACAGCGGGCCACTTCAATTAGTGGAATTAAATGACAGCCGATAGACTCTGGGGGGGGGGGAGTAGTGGTTGTGGAGGGGAGGGGGAGGGTCGGCTGACGAGCGTCTATGTGACGGCAGCACTGCCCATGAATAATGCATGTCCATCATTGGCGTTGGGGCATTTACATACGAACTGGACCGAGAGGAAGTGAAATGTGATAATGATAGTGGGATTCGAGTAATAGATGATGGCTCCACCCGGCAGATCATTGATGATAGAGTCTATAGAAATATATCTTTCCGACCCCCCCTCACCCCCATTTTCGGAGTCTACAGTGTGTTTTTTTAAGGTTTTGTTTAGAATAATAAACTGGATAGTTATTTTTTTTTTTACTTTCGAAAAAACGAGAACTTATACTCTAATTTTCAAAAGATAAGAAGAAATATATCAAGCCCCCCCCCTCTCCCCCACACACGCACACTTTTCAGAAGCATTCAGATGTTGTTGTTTTTTGCCGTTTTCTTCAGAATAATATAATGCAAGTTTTTTTTTTTCGAGTTCGAAAAAAAAAATGGTTTTCTGGCTACTTTTTGAAAGAGAGGGTGAAAAAATATGCATCAAGTCACCCCCCCCCCCCAAAGCACACAAACTTTTCTTTTTTTGGGGGGGGGGGAGTTACTGTTTTATTTAGAATAATAAACACCCCGGTGTTTTTTATTCCTTTAGAAAACAAAACAAAGAATGTTTTTCTCTAACTTCCCAAAACGAGAAGAAAAATGTATCTTCACCCTCCCCCGCTTTCAAAACACACACACAAATTTTCACGATCTCGTTCCTTTTTTTTATCGTTTAGTAAATAAATTCTTCGGAAACTAACCACGTTCTCATCGATTAAAACGAGAGTGATCCCCACATCATCATCGATTAATAGCTAAGAGCGATTCCCACATCATCATCGCTTAATAGATAAGACAAGAGTGATCCCCACACCGCAGATTAATAGATAAGAGTGATTCCCATATCATCATCGCTTAATAGATAAGACAAGAGTGATCCCCCATCGATCAATAGATAAGATAAGAGTGACCCCCACACCATCATCGCTTAATAGAATAAGAGTGATTCCCATATCATCATCGCTTAATAGATAGGACAAGAGTGATCCCCACACCATCGATCAATAGATAAGAGTGATCCCCACATCATCGATTAATAAATAAGAGTGATTCCCATATCATCATCGATTAATATATAAGACAAGAGTGATCTCCCACATCAACATCGATTAACAGATAAGACAAGAGTGATCCCCACACCATCATCGATTAATAGATAAGACAAGAGTGATTCCCATATCATCATCGATTAATAGATAAGACAAGGGTGATCCCCACATCATCATCCTTTAATAAAGACAAGAGTGATCCCCACATCATCATCGATTAATAGATAAGACAAGAGTGATCCCCACATATTCGATTAATAGATAAGAGTGATTCCCATATCATCATCGATTAATAGATAAGACAAGAGTGATCCTCCGATCTTCTACGTCATCATCTCTTAATAGATAAAAGTGATCCCCACATCATCGATTAATAAATAAGAGTGATTCCCATATCATCATCGATTAATATATAAGACAAGAGTGATCTCCCACATCAACATCGATTAACAGATAAGACAAGAGTGATCCCCACACCATCATCGATTAATAGATAAGACAAGAGTGATTCCCATATCATCATCGATTAATAGATAAGACAAGGGTGATCCCCACATCATCATCCTTTAATAAAGACAAGAGTGATCCCCACATCATCATCGATTAATAGATAAGACAAGAGTGATCCCCACATATTCGATTAATAGATAAGAGTGATTCCCATATCATCATCGATTAATAGATAAGACAAGAGTGATCCTCCGATCTTCTACGTCATCATCTCTTAATAGATAAAAGTGATCCCCACATCATCGATTAATAAATAAGAGTGATTCCCATATCATCATCGATTAATATATAAGACAAGAGTGATCTCCCACATCAACATCGATTAACAGATAAGACAAGAGTGATCCCCACACCATCATCGATTAATAGATAAGACGAGTGATTCCCATATCATCATCGATTAATAGATAAGACAAGGGTGATCCCCACATCATCATCCTTTAATAAAGACAAGAGTGATCCCCACATCATCATCGATTAATAGATAAGACAAGAGTGATCCCCACATATTCGATTAATAGATAAGAGTGATTCCCATATCATCATCGATTAATAGATAAGACAAGAGTGATCCTCCGATCTTCTACGTCATCATCTCTTAATAGATAAAAGTGATCCCCACATCCCCATAATCTTCCACATTTTCAAAACAGAAAGAGAAATATACATATACCCCAACCCCAAACATACAAACGTTTCATAGTGTTCCGATGTTTTTTTTTTAATCGTTTCATTTTCATTTATGAACGCATCATTTTCATTTTTTCCCACGTTCTGCAAAAAAAGTTTCCTTCTTTAACTGTACAAAGGAGAAGCAAAAAAAAAAGTTCCTCCTTTTTTAGAAATTAGTGATCTTCGTGTCACGTGACACGAACTAATTTCTAAAAAAAAAATCGTTGACAGATTTTTTTTTTCCTGAATTCTGTAATCAACCATAGTGTTCGGATACCTTTTTGAGCGACTGTACATATTTACACATTTAACAATTTTCCCACCTCCGTTACAATTACTAAAATTTTTCAAAGGGGCCTCGGTGGTGGTGGGGGGGGTGGACTCTTACCACTTCCCCCTCCAAATCTAACCCCTGAAAGAAATAATAAAAACAAAAAAAATTAGACTGAAACCAAACAGACGCCAGACACATAGCGAACAAAGAAGTCACTTGCTAACACCAATTGCCCTCCCCCCCAAAAAAATCTAACCCCCCCATCACAATAAAACAAATACGTGAATTTAGACCGAAGTAATGTATTATAAAAAAAAAAATCAACAATCGTATTTAAACACTTTACGGTGTTTGGTTGGGAGCATCCTTGGAGAGGGGGGGGGGGGGTGTTCTTTTAATTGCGAAACACGGCAGGGTGGTTTGCGTGCACTAGAGGCCCAAGCGTCGGGCAAACATCCGTTCAAGCGAAACGAACTCTGGGAAAGAACGTCTTTCTAGTCAGTGGAAGGATAGATCTAAAACCGAAACCAAATGCAGATTGCTTTCTGTAAACTGTGCAAATATTGCTGAATCGACAATTAATGTAAAGTATTGACAGCATCTGATTGTTCTTTAAACAATGTGACGCGTGTTGCATAAAGAAGCAGATTGTTGACTCACAATGTGGAGTTGCCAACACAGTTACAACAGAATTGCGATTAATTATTGACTGTTTTTTTTTTGCTTCTTGTTGTTGCTAGGACGATAGTTTGTTACTGTTTAGTTTTCTTACACTTCGCGATGGGATTTTTCAAAAATAAAAATTTAAATTAAATTTTGAGTTGAGAGTATTGCGTTGGGGTTGTTTTACCTGTGAGCGGGACTTTTTTTGCACACAATGGGATAAATGGCCAGGTCACAAGGACCCCGAAGGTTCAAAGAAGGTTGGTGGAGGGGACCCACTGGAACAGCTGTTGGGAGACAGATGGTAGCCTGCCATCAAGGCCATTCAGCGTGTTCTTTAACGTTGGGTTGTTTTACCTATGAGAGACACTTTTTTGCACACCATGGGATAATGGCCAGGTCACATGGACCCCGAAGGCTCAGTAAAAATTGGGGGAGGGGACCCACTGGAACAGCTGTTGGGAGGCAGATGGTAGCCTGCCGTCAAGACCATTCAGCGTGTTCTTTAACATTGGATTGTTTTACCTCTGAGAGACACTTTTTTGCACACCATGGGCTAAATGGCCAGGTCACATGGACCCCGAAGGCTCAGTAAAAGTTGGGGAAGGGGACCCACTGGAACAGCTGTTGAGAGACAGATGGTAGCCTGCCGTCAAGACCATCCAGCGTGTTCTTTAACGTTGGGTTGTTTTACCTCTGAGAGACACTTTTTTTGCACACCATGGGCTAAATGGCCAGGTCACATGGACCCCGAAGGCTCAGTAAAAGTTGGGGGAGGGGACCCACTGGAACAGCTGTTGAGAGACAGATGGTAGCCTGCCATCAAGGCCATTCAGCGTGTTCTTTAACGTTGGGTTGTTTTACCTCTGAGAGACACTTTTTTGCACACCATGGGATAATGGCCAGGTCACATGGACCCCGAAGGCTCAGTAAAAATTGGGGGAGGGGACCCACTGGAACAGCTGTTGGGAGACAGATGGTAGCCTGTCGTCAAGACCATTCAGCGTGTTCTTTAACATTGGATTGTTTTACCTCTGAGAGACACTTTTTTGCACACCATGGGCTAAATGGCCAGGTCACATGAACCCCGAAGGATCAGAGAAGGTTGGGGTAGGAGATCCACTGAAACAGCTGTTGGTAGACAGATGGTAACTTCCCGTCAAGACCATCCAGCGTGTTCTTTAACGTTGGGTTGTTTCACCTCTGAGAGACACTTTTTTGCACACCATGGGCTAAATGGCCAGGTCACAAGGACCCTGAATGCTCAGTAATGGTTGGGGAAGGGGACTCACTGAAACAGCTGTTTGGAGACAGATGGTAGCCTCCCGACAAAGCGATCCAGCGTATTCTTTATCGTACACAGGGTATGGCTCTCTCCACACACAAAGTCACAGTTTAACGTCCCATGCGATGGACGGAGTCATTTCCAAGCACATCGGGGTTCTCTACTGACTCTAGGTAGGGCGGGGTTTTTTGAGGAGATAAATCACAACACTGGCCCATCATGGATTCGAACCTGGGAACTGCAGATTACGAGCCTGGTGTGCTACCGAATGAGCCACCCCCGCCTCTGGAGGGTAGATAAAACATGATCGATTTACCATATCATCATCATCATCAAGCAGCCAAAGGTAACGGAGGTCCAACCAGACCGTACAATTTAGTTCTCCAAGCAAGTCTATCCTGAGCTACATCTACTGTATCTGGCCACTGCACACCAATTCTAACAAGGTCCTGTTTGACATTGTCTGCCCACCGCATCCTAGGTCTCCCCTTCTTTCTGAAGCCTTTAGGCACACTGTTCATAACCCTATTCGCCAATCTATAATTATTCATACGGGCAACATGGCCAAACCAACGGAGTCTCTCTCTGCACAATATGCTGCTTAAAGGAGGTTACAAACTCCTTTGCCTAACCTCATCATTAGTTACAAAGTTGAACCACCTAATGCCCAAGATACTGCGTAAGCATCTGGAATCAAAAGCATCTAGTTTCCTGTTATCTTGTTTACAAAGTGTCCAAGTTTCACTACCATAACTAACTCTAGAAAGAACCAAACTATTACACAGTCTAATTTTAGTCTTTAGGTGTATACGCCTATTTCTCCACACTCTCCATAGATTCTTAAAAGTCCCGGCAGCAATCCCTATTCGTCTGTTAATCTCATGCCGCACATCACCATTATCTGTTACATAGCTCCCAAGATAATTAAACTGTGACACCTGCTCAAGACTGCAACCATTCAGATTAACTGAATCACAGCCTGCCTGACCAATTTTCATCACTTTAGTTTTCTCTCTGTTTATAACCAAACTTTCTCTACTATTAGTTTCATCATCGGTTAATAGATACGATATGACTGATCCTCATTTTTTATCAATGAATAGATAATATATCTGAAATCCTCCTCATCGATAGATATGAGGAGTCCTCTACGATATACCACATCATCATCTATTAATAGATAAGAGTGAACTCCCATATCCTCGTGATCTTCCACATAATAATATCATCAGTAGATAAGACAAGAGTGATCCTCACGATCTCCCACATCATCATCATCTATTAATAGATAACATTGATCTCCGACATGCTCATGATCTTCCAATCATCATTATCAGATAAGACAAGAACGATATCACGATCTTCCAATCATCATTATCAGATAAGACAAGAACGATATCACGATCTCCCACATCATCATCTATTAATAGATAAGAGTGATCTCACATCCTCATGATCTCCCACATCATCATCATCATCTATTAATAGATAAGAGTGATCTCCCACATCCTCATGATCTTCCACAACATCATTAGCACATAAGGTTAGAGCAATACTCACGATCTTCCATACCATCATGAGTTAAGAGACACGATATGAGTGATCCTCATTTTTCATCGATGAATAGATAACATCTGGAATCCTCCATATCTTCATCGATAGATTGATATGAGGAGTCCTCCATACACTCACGATCTTCACTCTTATTTATTAATAGATGATGATGTGGGAGATCGTGATGATCGCTTTTGCCTTATATGCTAATGATGATGTGGAAGATCATGAGGATGTGGGAGATTACTCTTATCTATTAATAGATGATGATGTGGGAGATCGTGAAAATATGGGACACATCATTATCTATTAACAGATGATGATGTGGATCTCCAATATCTTTACGACCTTCCACATCATCATTTATTAATAGATAAGAGTAATCTTCCACATCCTCATGATCTTCCAGTCATCATTAGCAGATAAGAGCGATGATCCTCTCCATCCTCATTAATTAATAGATAAAACATGAAGGATCACATCGTCACTGATCGACAGATAGGAGGATTCCTCCACCGGCTCTTCCGTCATTCATCCACACCCACGAAGAGGAGAGTCACGGAGATGAGTTTCACTTTCACGCAGACACATCCGGTACAGCACGCGAGCAACAGTCCGCTAATAAGGAAGTAGGGAATGAGCGCGAGTCTGCCATTTCCGAGAAACAAAAAAAAGCAACAGAAAATTCAAATGAGTTGCTATCTTTCAAGACTGCCTCGTGGCGACGATTCAAATTGTTGGTTACTTCCTAAAAAAAATTTTTTTAACACTACCAACCAAACATAAATTTACAACAATGTGGACAAAAGCTATTGATTCTTTGCAGTCTGATTAGAATCAATAATCAAAGATATCATCATCATGGTAGATAAATTTACAACAATGTTGCCAACTGTATCGATTCTTGCAACAATGGGAATCAATAATCAGACTTTAAGGCCGATAAATTTGCAACAATGTTGCCAACTGTATCGATTCTTGCAACAATGGGAATCAGTAATCAGACCTGAAGGCCGATAAATTTGCAACAATGTTGCCAACTGTATCGATTCTTGCAACAAAGGGAATCAGTAATCAGACCTCAAGGCCAATAAATTTGCAACAATGTTGCCAACTATATCGATTCTTGCAACAATGGGAATCAATAATCAGACCTTAAGGCCGATAAATTTGCAACAATGTTGCCAACTGTATCGATTCTTGCAACAATGGGAATCAATAATCAGACTTCAGAGCCGATAAATTTGCAACAATGTTGCCAACTGTATCGATTCTTGCAACAATGGGAATCAGTAATCAGACCTCAAGGCCAATAAATTTGCAACAATGTTGCCAACTATATCGATTCTTGCAACAATGGGAATCAATAATCAGACCTTAAGGCCGATAAATTTGCAACAATGTTGCCAACTGTATCGATTCTTGCAACAATGGGAATCAGTAATCAGACCTCAAGGCCAATAAATTTGCAACAATGTTGCCAACTATATCGATTCTTGCAACAATGGGAATCAATAATCAGACCTTAAGGCCGATAAATTTGCAACAATGTTGCCAACTGTATCGATTCTTGCAACAATGGGAATCAGTAATCAGACCTCAAGGCCAATAAATTTGCAACAATGTTGCCAACTGTATCGATTCTTGCAACAATGGGAATCAGTAATCAGACCTCAAGGCCAATAAATTTGCAACAATGTTGCCAACTATATCGATTCTTGCAACAATGGGAATCAATAATCAGACCTTAAGGCCGATAAATTTGCAACAATGTTGCCAACTGTATCGATTCTTGCAACAATGGGAATCAGTAATCAGACCTCAAGGCCAATAAATTTGCAACAATGTTGCCAACTGTATCGATTCTTGCAACAATGGGAATCAGTAATCAGACCTCAAGGCCAATAAATTTGCAACAATGTTGCCAACTATATCGATTCTTGCAACAATGGGAATCAATAATCAGACCTTAAGGCCGATAAATTTGCAACAATGTTGCCAACTGTATCGATTCTTGCAACAATGGGAATCAGTAATCAGACCTCAAGGCCAATAAATTTGCAACAATGTTGCCAACTATATCGATTCTTGCAACAATGGGAATCAATAATCAGACCTTAAGGCCGATAAATTTGCAACAATGTTGCCAACTGTATCGATTCTTGCAACAATGGAAATCAATAATCAGACCTTAAGGCCGATAAATTTGCAACAATGTTGCCAACTGTATCGATTCTTGCAACAATGGGAATCAATAATCAGACTTCAAGGCCGATAAATTTGCAACAATGTTGCCAACTGTATCGATTCTTGAAACAATGGGAATAAATAATCGGACTTTAAGGCCGATAGATTTGCAACAATGTTGCCAACTGTATCGATTCTTGCAACAATGGGAATCAGTAATCAGACCTGAAGGCCGATAAATTTCTAACAATGTTGGCAACCTGTATCGATTCTTGCAACAATGGGAATCAATATTCAGACTTCAAGGTCGATAAATTTGCAACAATGTTGCCAAATGTATCGATCCTTGCAACAATGGGAATCAATAATCAGACTTTAAGGCCGATAAATTTGCAACAATGTTGCCAAGTGTATAGATTCTTGCAACAATGAGAATCTATAATCAGACTTGAAGGCCGATAAATTTGCAACAATGTTGGAAAAAATCTATTGATTCTTGAAGCTTACTGGAAACAATCGTCTTCATGGTCGATAAATTTACAACAGTGTCAACAATGCATCCATTCTTGCGGCTTACAGAAACCAGCGATGAAAGACTCCCGTCCAATAAATCTACGATAATATTGCCAACTGTTTCTATTCTTGCAGCGCTATCGGAGTCAATAATCAGGGGCGGGGGTGGCGCAGTCGGTAGCGCGCCAGGCTCGTAATCTGTAGTACCCAGGTTCGAGTCCCAGCTGGGTCAACGTTGAGATTTATCTCCGCGAAATTTCCCCGCCCTGCCCACGGTCAGTAGGGGACACCGATGGGCTTGAAAAGGCCGCCGTCCGTCGGAAGGGACGTTAATCCGTGGCCCCGTGTGCGGGAGAGCCATACCCTGTGCACGTTAAAGAACTCGCTCGATGGCCTTGACGGGAGTCTACCATCTGTCTCCCAACAGCTGTTCCAGTGGGTCCCCTCCCCCAACCTTCTCTGAGCCTTCGGGGTCCTTGTGGCCTGGCCATTTAGCCCATGGTGTGCAAAAAAAGTGCCGGTCAGAGGTAAAAATATCCAATCCAAACAAGTCAATAATCAAATTTTTCAGAGGTAGATAGCTTTACAACAATGTCACCAACTCTGTCCACGATTCGTGACAAACAATGGGAAACAACAATCAGTTACAATCAGTTACAAAAGAATACGTTTACAACAATGCATGCGAAAGCCGTCGAATTCAGTTAGGCGAATTTTTTATGTTTGCAAGATATGCAGCTGTTATTATTGAAATTCAAATTTATTTCCAAAAAATTTATTTCTTCAGGGCAAACAATTCAAGTCTGCACTATAGGCCGAACCATTATTGTAATAATGATTAACGACTCTATTTTTAACTGCATTGGTTAAGTCATTACAATTCAGGCTCTCAACAATGTTGAACTCCTTCATTTTCGGCAAAAAATATTGTTTAATTCTGTTAAATTAAACAAGTGATTGATACAATGTTTTTTTGTCGAAAAAGATTTAAAACAATTTTTTTAACACAAATTCAATCAAAACCAAAAATTATCAAATTTCTTTTGGGTTCGTTTATTTTCTCTGAACGGCACTTTTTTTGCACACAATGACTAAATGAAAAGGTCACAATGACCCCGAGTGTTCGGAGAAGGTTGGAGGAAAAGGACCCACTGGACACACTATTCGGAGACAGATGGTAACCTCCCGTCAAGGTCATCCAAGTTATTCTTTAACGTTGGTTGGGTTGTTTTACCTCTGAGCGGCACTTTTTTTCGCATACAATACGCTTTTTTATATACAATGGACTAAATGGGCAGGTCACAAGGACCCCTAGGGCTCGGAGAATGTTGGGTGAAGGGGACCCACTGGACAGCTGTCCGGAGACAGATGGTAGCCTCCCGTCAAGGTCATCCAGGGTATTCTTTAATGTTGGGTTGTTTTACCTCTGAGCGGCACTTTTCTTTTTTGCAATGGGCTAAATGGGCAGGTCACAAGGACCCCGAGGTCTCGGAGAAGGTTGGGGGGAAGGAGACCCACTGGACAGATGTCCGCAGACAGATGGTAGCCTCCCGTCAAGGTCATCCAGGGTATTCTTTAATGTTGGGTTGTTTTACCTCTGAGCGGCACTTTTCTTTTTTGCAATGGATTAAACAGAAAGGTCACAAGGACCCCTAGGGCTCAGAGAAGGTTGGGGGAAGGGGACCCACTGGACAGCTGTCCGGAGACAGATGGTAGCCTTCCGTCAAGGTCATCCAGGGTATTTTTTAATGTTGGGTTGTTTTACCTCTGAGAGGCACTTTTCTTTTTTGCAATGGGCTAAATGGGCAGGTCACATGGACCCCGAGGGCTCGTAGAAGGTTGGGGGAAGAGGACCCACTGGACAGCTGTCCGGAGACAGATGGTAGCCTCCCGTCAAGGTCATCCAGGGTATTTTTAAATGTTGGGTTGTTTTACCTCTGAGAGGCACTTTTCTTTTTTGCAAAGGATTAAACAGAAAGGTCACAAGGACCCCGAGGGCTCAGAGAAGGTTGGTGGAAGGGGACCCACTGGATAGCTGACCGGTGACAGATGGTATCCTCCCATCTAGGCATCCAGCGTGTTCTTAACGTTCACAGGGTTTAAATAATAATAAAACATGATTTTCTATAGGTCCTTGTGACCTGGCCATTTAGCCCATCGTGCGCAAAAAATAGTGTCGAATGGGGGTAAAAAAACAACAATAACGTCCTTTAAACCTAGCATTGTTGAACCATTGTTGAAAGCGTCATGCTATATAAATGTGAACGAACTTGGGACACTGGCATTTCTTAAGCTGTCAATGATACAAAACGGGATGAGGAGGAGAGCGAAGGAGGGGATGATGAGGAGGAGTAAACGACGCAACAGAATAAGGAAGGAAAAAAAAGGCGGGGAAAAAAAACACATGCAAAAAAATACGGAAATTGACTGACTTTCTAATCTGATTCCTCGCGCATTAAAGCAGACCAACAACAATAACAACAACAGAAATCTGCTTCGAGAGTAGGAGGTTGTAGAGAGAGAGAGTTCGGGGAAGGGGGGGAGGGATTGCGCAACACTTGCACGCGGGTCGAGAGGAAGATGAGAAAAGAATCACAACAGTGGAGTGTGCAATCATTGGAGCATGGCCTGTCAACTCTCTCCATCTCATGACAGGTGCACTGGGGGTGGGGGGGAGGGATGAAGCGCCACCCACTTCCGCTGTGACGTCACGCAAGGTTTGGTTTCCCCCTCTGCCAGCATAACAGCATTTGCGAGCAGTGGATAGCACAATAGGATCCTGCACAGAGAAAGGATGCGGTCCATTGCTCGTGAGGGCGTAGGAGGTTTAGATGATGCTCATGAAACCACGGCGTTGACGTGGACGTAACAGAAAGAAGAAGAGGGTGCGGTAAAAAAGTAGGAGGGGGGGGGGAGAAAGGGCAAGGTGCATGCTGGGCAACCATCTGTTCCACACTACTGACACCGAATTATTTAGTTGCACGTCGGAATAATTGCCGCCATTTTGACAGGTTGGCCGGTGGTGCCTTCTTTCATTCTATTGTCTGCCGACTGGGGTGGGATTGGTTACGAGAGTGTGGTTATTAAACGAATTTTTAAGGGTTGGTTGGAAGGGGGAGTTGGTAGATATCCTAAATTTTCATTTGGATTTTTTTTTATTTTCTAAAAATGTTTTTTATCTGTGTTTTTTTAGCGTTTTATCCACGTTTAGCGCGTTTTTTTTTTTTGGAGGAGTTTCTCGAATGGCGGATGCAGCTTGGATGGTGGATAAAGAGGTTGGCGGGAGAGTCGTGGGGGGGGGGGGGGAGGTCGTCAGGAGGGAAGGAGCATATCCTGTCATTAACCCACATTTAGTGACTGTCAGCCAGTCACAGCAAGCACGTTCTGGATGTTCGGTACGAATTATGATCATGTGACCATTTGGGAGAAAGAGAATTTTTTTTTATTTTCTTTGTGTTGTTGTTTTCTCTCTCTCTCTCCATCGAACTTTAACTTCCCTTCTTACCTTTATCTATCACTCCTGACCCTCCCACACCGGTTATTTCTGCTATTAGAGTCTCTTTTGTATAGTCTTAATATTCACTTTTGGGAAATGGAATTTGATTTTATCTTTCTCAAGTTGTGTGTGGTGTAAACTTTTTTTCAGGTGTATGTCTGTGTGTTGAAGTGTCATTACAGTGTAGACGGAAATACGAAGGGGGGGGAGGAGGTGGAGGAGGGGGGGATATATCCGGTGGAACTCGTTGGGATGGGTATTATGTATTGGCGGCAATAAGGACTTGTTGGCTGGGTGACCTCAATGAAAGTGTTGCAGAAAGGGTGCGGTAAGTGCTTGAATGCGGGTGGTTGGCGAGATACGCGCTTAAAAGCTCGTGTGATGACGTAGGTTGGAGAGGCGCTGGAGTCGGAGAGGATTTTCTGGAGTCTGAGTTTCTGTTTTTTTGCACGAAGAATTTTTAGTGGGGATGTCGATGTCTGGTGTGGGTGAAGGATCGTTTGTGGTTAGTTTTAGTTAGTTAAGTTGTAAAACCTCTGAGCGGCGCTTTTTTGCACACCATGGGCTAAATGGAAAGGTCTCAAGGACCCCGAAGGCTCGGAGAAAGTTGGGGGAGGGGACCCACTGGAATAGTTTTTGGAAGACAGATTAGCCTCCCGTCAAGGCCATTCAGTGTGTTCTTTAACGTTAAGTTGTCTTACCTCTGAGCGGCACTTTTTTGCACACCATGGGCTAAATGGAAAGGTTGGGTTGTTTTACCTCTGAGCGGCACTTTTTTGCACACCATGGGCTAAATGGCCAGGCCACAAGGACCCCGAAGGCTCAGAGAAGGTTGGGGGAGGCGACCCACTGGAACAGCTGTTGCTAAATGGAAAGGTCTCAAGGACCCCGAAGGCTCAGAGAAAGATGGTGGAGGGGACCCAATGGAGTAGCTTTTGGGATACAGATGGTATCCTCCCGTCAAGACCATCCAGTGTGTTCTTTAACGTTGAATTGTTTTACTTCTGAGAGGGACTTTTTTGCACACAATGAGCTTAATGGCCAGGTCACAAGGACCCCGAAGTCCCAGTAAAGGTTGGGGGAAGGGGACTCACTGGAACAGCTGTTGGGAGACAGATAGTAGCCTCCTGTTAAGGCCATTCAGCGTGTTCTTTAACGTTGGATTGTTTTACCTCTGAGAGGGATTTTTTTGCATACAATGGGCTAAATGGCCAGGTCACAAAGATCCCGAAGGTTCAGGGAAGGTTGGGGGTTGGGTTGTTTCACCTTTCTGCGGCACCTTTTTTGCACACCATGGGTTAAATGGCCAGGTCACATGGACCCTGAAGGCTCAGAGAAAGTTGGGGGAGGGGACCCACTGGAACAGCTGTTGGGAGACAGATGGTAGCCTCCCGTCAAGGCCATCCAGCGTCCGACGGACGGCGGCCTTATCCAAACCCATCGGTGTCCCCTACTCACCGTGAGGCAGGGCGGAGAGCTTTGCGGACATAAATCTCAACGCTGACCCAGCTGGGACTCGAACATGGGAACTACAGATTACGAGCCTGGCGCGCTACCGACTGAGCCATCCCCGCCTCTAGAACACACGAGGATCAGATATGATGAGCACTAATGCGATGAGCTGAAGGTAGGGTGTGAGGCGGGGACCAAAGGTAAGGATGCGGCAGGTGTCCCTGTAGTTTTTGAGGATGATTGAAAGATTAATGACCGGTTGAGAGGGAGGAATCAACCTTCGAGTTGGCGACCACCCAGCCACCGAAAGAACAAACGCAGAAAGTGTGACGGACAGTGAGAGGGAGGGGATGTTGAAGATGAAGGATGGTGGGAGGAAAGTGTGGATGGATGGAAAGAAAACAGACAGATCATCTTGCTGACCAAATGGCTCAACACTATTTAATTACTTCGTCTGAAATGAGTTTACTTTATCATCTCGCTGAGCCAAAATTACTGAAATCGCTTTACCCTCCCCCCCCCACCTTTACCACGTGACAACATACACCATCTCCAAACTCTCCCCTCCCCCCACTTTGAAACGAATTCATTACCTGAAACAATTTCCCGCAGTTTTTTTTTTTAATATATTTTTTTTCATCCCCTTTCATTTTTTTTTTTATCTTGCTTCATTTCGAAATGGGTGTGTGCGCGTGTGTGGTTCTTTTTTTTTTCACCCCCAACAGATATATATATATGCGTTTTGGGCAGTCGCAGAACAAATAGAGAGAAAGAGATGAGACGCGCACGTGCGGTGTGTACATCCCTCAGGTTAAGAAGAATTTAAGTCCTGGAAAGTTAAACACAACCGAAATCTGTTTCTTCGTTTAAAGTGGTGAAGAGTGTTGTTGTTTTTTTTTTTTCGCTTAATTTTTTTTATTCACTTTCTTAGTTTTTTTTTTTTGAAGGATAGATTGAGGTGGTGGTGAGGTTCGGCAGAAGAAGATGAGCAGATAGAGAAAATAATACTAATAGAAACTTTTAAGAGGAAGGAGTTTTCGGGGGGGGGGAACTTTAGGTAAAGACATGAGAGACTTTGAGGGCATCAAAAAAAAATTGAGAAGGAGGAAACTCGAGATCAAATATTCATCCTTAAGAGGAGGATGTGGAGGAGAAAGGGGGGATGAATATAGAGAGAGGATGGAAGAGGAAAGAGAAAGTCATTAGGAAAAACACCTGCGCTGTTTAGTGGGCATGGGTTGAAATAGTGCGGTAGGGAAAAAACATATTATGTCCTCTTTAATTACAGGCTCTTGTTTTCTCAGACGCTTCTTACGCAGCTCTCCCCCCCCCTCCTCTGATTCCCCCCTTCCCCCCTCAATCTGACTTTTGGCCTCGGAAAACGCAAACAAAACGAGAAAACGGCGCGAAATTAGTTTCACTTTGGCGCTTCAACTTCGCTTTAAATAAAGAAGCAGAGAGAAAAAAAATGAAAGGGGAAAGAGCAGATAGACGAGAAAAAGGGGGGGAGGAAGGGTTGGAAGTAAGAGACCTAGAAAAAGATAAAATAATATTAAAAAACTCGAGAGTACACAACGAAGGTTAAAAAAAAAGAAGGAACCAGTAGCGAATATATTTCATGTGCTTAAACTTTTTAGGAGTTTGCGTGTGTATTAAGTGAGAAGCCGAATCTTTTTCGATGTTTTCGGAATGGTGAAGGGGCCGGGGGGAGGTAATCTCCCCCCCCCCCACCCCACCCCTCTTCACCACAGTTTGGTAGTTAGGCGTTGAAGACCGTTGCATTTTAAATAGCGACAGCATTAAAAGAGTTTCTTGCCCGCAGGACACATTCGTGGCGGTAGGTTTGTCTCGGGCGCGCGCATGAGAGACTTTTTTTTTTCCTGTCTCGTGCGCTTTCTTTCTTTTCTCTCCCGGTGCGTGCGCGGAAGCTGACCCCCCTCCCCCGAAGGAAGAAGCGACAGAAAACGAAATTAGAAACAAGATGATGGAGGGAGTGGGGGGAAAGAGAAGGTTGTTAATCTGACTTCAAGGGAGACCGAAAAACTAGAGACTCGAATGGTTGATCTCCCCCCCCCCCCCCAACTAGACGAAATGCGTGCAGGGTGATGGGTAAGAAGAGGGGGAGGCAGGAGTGTAATATAGAGGAGGGTGGGTGAAAAAAAAAATTCAGTAGACATCAACAAGCAATCTTGGATGTTCTGCCAGGTCTGTTCGATGGAAAAAAGCGGGAGGGATAAGATGGAGCAGGGGGAGTACTTGTTACGAGAGTACAATCCCCATCCCTGACAAGATGATCACAGTGTTTACAATCGATGCAGGACTGCACTACTTTCTCTTCTCCGCCTTGTCAACAATAGACAGTTTTAATTACTGCTTCCTTGGTGGCTTCCTGGAGTTGATCTCCCTAGCATCAATGGTAGATGTTTCGCGCTCCCGGGCTCAAAAATCCCCCCCCCCCTCCCAAACACACCTTCGTCCGCTATCCTTTTCATTCGGAGAGTGGTCGTTCTATTCAAATGAAAGTCCCCCCTTGGGATGAAGAAATAAATACTTTACAGAAAGGGTGTGAAGTGCTGGAAGTAAAAAATGCCAGAAGGAAGACCGTGATCGAGGGGACCCTGTAGGGAGGATGGGGATGAAGCGTGTTAGGGGAGGGGTGAGATGGTGAAAAGAAGATTAAAAAAAGGAGATATAAAAATCAGCCCTTTTTATAGCCCAAGGGGTAAGTTAAGTGGCGGTTTTACTAGAAGGTGTATTGCGCGTGTAGGATGTGTCTGTAGATATTTGTTATCAAATTTTTTTATTGTGGTAGTGGCGAGGATGGATGCAAGTAAGTTTCCAAAAAGTGTCGTTGGAATTATTACTTTCTCGCGAAGGAGTCGAAACGATCCACAAAGGGGGCAAAGGTTAGCAGTTGATTCGATGAGGGATAGCCATTTATTCCCCGCGGTTTCCACGAGGCGAATCCTCGCGCAACATCTTTCTTTTTTGTTTAAAAGTTTCACAGCTAAAAAAAGAATGACAGCGGAAGAGTGTAAAAAAAAGTGGATATGGAATTAAAATTTTGAACTTTCGATTTCATCGGGTTTTTTTTTTTAATGGAAATTATTTTAGAATTACTGTTATTCTAATTATAGTGTTTTTTTTGTTGTGTTATTTTACTTCTGAGAGGGGCTTTTTTTTGCAGAAAATGGGTTGTTGGGTTTGGTTGTTTTAACTCTGAGCGGCAATTTTTTGCTCACCATGGGCTAAATGGCCAGGTCACATGGACCCCGAAGGTTCAGAGAAGGTTGGGAGAGGGGACCCACTGGAACAGCTGTTGGGAGACAGATGGTAGCCTCCCGTCAAGGCCATCCAGCGTGTTCTTTAACGTGCATAGGGTATGGCTCTCCCACACACGGAGCCACGGCTTAACGTCCCATCCGACGGACGGCGGCCTTTCCAAGCCCATCGGGGTCCCCTACTGACTGTGGGCAGGGCGGGGAATTTTGCGGAGATAAATCTCAACGCTGACCCAGCTGAGACTCGAACCTGGGAACTACAAATTACGAGCCTGGCGCGCCACCGACTGAGAAACGCTTACGAGCCTGGCGCGCTACCGACCACCCCCGCTCCCAGAAAATGGGCTAAATGGTCAGGTCACAAGGACCCCGAACGTTCAGAGAAGGTTGGGGGAGTGGATCCACTGGAATAGATGTTGGGAGACAGATGGTAGCTTCCCGTCAAGACCATCCAGCGTGTTCTTTAACCTGCACAGGGTCCCGAACACGGAACCACGACTTAACGTTCCATCCGACAGACGAGGGCCTTTGCAAGTCCATCGGTGTCCCCTTTTAGGCAAGGGATGGGATTTTTGCGGAGATAAATCTCAACGCTGGCCCAGCTGGGACTCGAACCTGGGAACTGCAGATTACGAGCCTGGCGCACTACCTAGAAAGCCAATTTCTATCTTCAGTTTCAAATGACGTTGAATAGGTCACAACTGAGGTCACTATGAGACTGCGCAGTTGAAGTAAACGATTCTCACCGCTCACTGGAGGGGCGGGGGGTGGCTCAGTCGGTAGCGCGCCAGGTTCGTAATCTGTAGTTCCCAGGTTTGAGTCCCAGCTGGATCACCGTTGAGATTTATCTCCGCAAAATTCCCCGTCCTGCCCACGGTCAGTAGGGGACGCCGTCCGTCGGATGGGACGTTAAGCCGTGGCCCCGTGTGCGGGAGAGCCATACCCTGTGCACGTTAAAGAACACGCTGGATGGCCTTGACGGGAGGCTACCATCTATCTCCCAACAGCCGTTCCAGTGGGTCCCCTCCCCCAACCTTCTCTGAGCCTTCGGGGTCCATGTGACCTGGCCATTTAGCCCATGGTGTGAAAAAAAGTGCCGCTCAGAGGTAAAACAACCCAACACAACCGCTCATTGGAAGATTTAAAATTGATTGACAGACCACTGGCCAATAGAAATCTAAGCATCAAGGGCGCAGTCTCAAAACTTACTCTGTCTACACTACAACAGTTCCAACGATAAAATATAAGCCTGTGCAACTTTCGAAAACAATTGCTCTTCAAAAAGTTTTCGTTTTTTTAATCCAGATAATTTTAATTTTCCGTGAGTCACTATTCTCCCGGATTCGTTACGTAAACCAATCTGAAACTTTATTCACCAAGTTTTTCATATTTTTTTTTTGCTTTGACTGTTTTTTTTTGGTTTCGCGAACTCGGGGCAATCAAATCTTCTGCCTATAAAGCGCACGCGAAAAAAAAATGAGCAAACATTTTTTTTTTTACCTCTTGTTTCGAAAGACGAAGTGGTTGTCTTTCTGAAAGTTAAACAAAACTTTCGACCTAAGAATTTCCAATTTAAGGGACCAAGAAACAAAATTAAAAAAAACAGTCGAAGAACTAAAATGATAAGTGTAAAACGGAATCCAAACAAAACCGGGTTTTAATTACAATTCGTATGCGTTATTTTTCTTTTTTTTTTAAATCTCATCCATTCTAAGCCCCCCACCGCCCTCTAGCATAGAAACACAAAACACGACTTTTCCATCAAAAACGAAAAAGTGGAAGGTAGGGGGCGCGGCTAAAGCACAAAATTAGGCTCAAAAATCTCTCCCCTCCCACCGAAAGAAAAGTTTAAAACAAAATAATAATTATATCCAAAATAACATTTTTTTTTTCATTTGAAAGAAAATTAAAATTTATCGCATAGAACACTCGGTAGATGGCGCGATGTCCGATCGATGACGTAACGCTTCCGGTTTCGTTAACGGTGGGATCGGTTTCACTTTGCACGAGTCTCTCTGGGCTGTAATTTAAAGCAGTTCAAAACAAACAATTCAGGAGTCAGGGATAAAAAAAAAAGTCCTCTAGACAAATGTAATAAAAGATGAGAGAATTAAAAATGAGGGGGGTGAAAAAAAATGGTATAAAAGAACGAAATAAGAAAAAAGTAGGGGGGAGGGGCGAAGACGGAATTGTAATTATATCCGAAAACTAGAAAACACAGAAAGGAATAAAAAAAAACACAAATAAAAAGAATAGAAAAAAAAAAACGGGAGAAAAAGTCATACTTCATACAGATGCTGCTGAAATTGCGTTTGTGGAATAAGCCAAAAATAAAATAGAAAAAAAAAAAGATTCGCATTTGTTTAATGAATGGTTACCTTAAAGTTTTTCTTTTTATTTCATTTTAGAGAAAATGTAAAATAAAAAAACAGTTTTTTTTTTTCTGATTTAAGTATGTGCGTAACTTGAATTGGAAGCCCTGGATCTCTCTGACCTTCTGATCTTCAAATAAAATTTAGCAACAAAGTAAAACCAGCTTTCCAGAGAAGTATTGCTGGGAAACCTTTTTACATTACTAGTTGGGTGTTGTTACATTTACTAGGTTTTCATTTTATTTCTGTTTTGGTTTTTTAATATTTTAAACTCCTTCTAAGGTATTTGTATGTTTCACTGCAGGATGAGAAAATTTAAAATGTGCTAGAAATGTACATTCTATCCCTCTGCTGCACTTTTTACATTTTTTTTTCTTCTAAAATACCAAGAACAGAGTTACTATAATATCAAGTCAAAATTCCACAAAAATGCAATATTCGTAAACATTTAATTGTTTTCTTCTGAAATATCGGTATTTTTTTTTTAATTTAATGTGAAAACATTTACTCACTATGTAAAAGTTTAATAATTGCTGAAAGGGAACATTATTCTAAAATTGCTGGCCTGTGTAAAGAAAAGGAATATTCAACACAACGTACAATAACAAGAATATTACCCCAACAGGAATGTTACTATAGAATGTTACTACAGAATGTAAAGTAACCAGAATGTTACTATAGAACGTATAGTAACAAGGATATTACTACAGAATGTACAATAACAAAAATGTTAATATAGAATGAATAGTAACAAGAATGTTACTATAGAATGTACAATAACAAGAATGTTACCATAGAATGTATAGTAACCAGAACGTTACTATGAAATGTACAGCAACAAGAATGTTACTGTAGAATGTATAGTAACCAGAATGTTACTATAGAATGTACAGTAACAAGAAAGTTACAATAGAATGTATAGTAGCAAGAATGTTACTATAAAATGTACAATAACAAGAATGTTACTATAGAATGTAAAGTAACAAGAATGTTAGTATAGATTGTACAGTAACAAGAATGTTACAATAGAATGTATAGTAAGGAGAATGTTACTATAATATGTACAGTAGCAAGAATGTTATAATAGAATGTATAGTAGCAAGAATGTTACTATAAAACGTACAATAACAAGAATGTTACTATAGAATGTAAAGTAACAAGAATGTTAGTATAGATTGTACAGTAACAAGAATGTTACAATAGAATGTATAGTATGGAGAATGTTACTATAAAATGTACAGTAACAAGAATGTTATAATAGAATGTATAGTAGCAAGAATGTTACTATAAAATGTACAATAACAACAATGTTACTATAGAATATACAGTAACAAGAATGTTACTATAAAATGTACAATAACAAGAATGTTACTATAGAATGTAAAGTAACAAGAATGTTACTATAGAATGTACAATAATGAGAATATTACTATATCATGTACGGTAACAAGAATTTTGCACTATGCAATGTACCCCAATAACAATTGGTCGTAGAATATAACTATACAAATTATCATGGGATTTATCATAAAAAAGAATGTAAGCGTTAATGCTCCCGATGAAAAATGTTATCATTGAAATAATTTAGTCGTAAGGGTGGTGAAATAAAGGGAGACAAAAATACTAGGGGTGGTAAAACTATGTCTATGTTCTAGGGATGTCAAAAATTCCATTTGCCATAGGGGTGGCAGAAATGTTGGCCAAAAAATTCAGCTATCTTAGGGGTAAGTTTTTGGGTTGCTTTAACTCTTGAATAACACTTTTTTGCACAAAATGGGCTAAATGGTCAGGTCACAAGGACCCCAAAGGCTCAAAGAAGGTTGAGGGAGGGGACCCTCTGGAATAGGTGTTGGGAGACAGATGGTAGCCTCCCTTCAAGGCCATCCAGCGTGTTATTTAACGTTGGGTTGTTTTACCTCTGAACAGCATTTTTTGCACACCATGGGCTAAATGGTCAGGTCACAAGGACCCCAAAGGCTTAGAGAAGGTTGAGGGAAGGGACCCACTGGAACAGCTATTGGGAGACTGATGGTAGCCTCCCGTCAAGGCCATCCAGCGTGTTCTTTAACGTGCACAGGCTCTCCTGCACACGGGCTACGACTTAACGTCCCATCCGACGGACGGCGGCCTTTCCAAACCCATTGGTGTCCTCTACTGACCGTGAGCAGGGCGAGGAATTTTGCGGAGATAAATCTCAACGCTGACCCAGCTGGGACTCGAACCTGGGAACTACAGATTACAAGCCTGGCGCGCTACAGACTGAGCCACCCCCGACCCATCTTCTTAGGGGTGATTGAAACACAAACTTTACTAAAGAAGACAAAAAAAAATATCTACCAAAAATAAATCCGGAAGATTTCAACCGCGGAATATATTTTTAACTCTTCTAAGATTTTAACATTAATAAATAAAAAACGTCTTCTTAATTCATCATCAGTGTCATCATCAGTTTCTTATTTTCATCATCAACAGCTGTGTCCTCTCTCAACACATTCACACGCGCGACAGGAAATAAAAAATTAATTCTATCTAAATGCCAAAAACAAGAAAACGTCTTATAAGTTAAAAAAAAAATCCTTACAATTATCCCTATATTCCCTACTCCACTCATAAACACAACACAAAACGCAGGCCGAAAAATCCCTACAAAAATCCCTTTCTCCCCTTCTTCTCCCTTATTATCATTTTTTCCCCTAAAATTTTCTTGTAACTTCTTTACAATTTTTATCTTTTGGAAGAGAATGAACATCGATTACCGCAATTCTTCCACACACTAGATCACATTTTACCCCCACTAGTGTTTCTGACAAGGAGGATGTTGCTAAAGAAATGGTAAGGAAATGAACGATAAAAAAATAAAAGACAGAAAGCGAGACCATCCTTGCTACCTCCCCCCCCCCAACCACACACACTCCTCCCCCCCCCACACACATTCCTCCCCCTAAACTCAAGCCATTTCAAGCAAAACAAACCAACACCGGCCATAATTGAGCCTTTTTCATTACCCAGAGCATCTGCCTTGTAATATTTTTACAACAAGTGGGACCGCTGGTGACATGTCACATTAATTTCGTATTTCTGCTTAAATAACGCGTGAAATGGATCCGTGTATGTTCGCGTGTTTGCCCGGCGTACGGCCCCGGCCCCGAACAAAACGCTTTTAAAAATTTAATGTACGAATCTGGCTTTACGTGGGAGTTTAAAGGATTTCAACACTCTATCTCTTTTTTTAACTTCCCCTCCCCCCCACCACCATGTTTTCCCACCCTAATCTTCAGCGTGTCTTTTTTTAATCTTTCTTGACTTTTTTCTTATATAACGGCTACTCAAATCTCTGTCTTTACCAGGTCTAGTTCTTCTAAGATATCGATCGTAGTTTCTGCAATGATATATGTGGGGAGATCTTTACTGTTACGACCTGCTTGGCAAGTTAAATAGCCCAGATATTGATTTCAAAATCTTGTTCCGAAAAAGTGCTATGGAGAATATATATCCGTGTCGATAATCGCTTTCACAGTTTCTAATTTCCTGGTGGAGAAATCTGGCGATAAAAATGAAATGTGTTTCTAACAGAACCGTTTAACTTTTTTTTTTTTCAAAAAAAAACAATCCCCATCACGACATCTACCACTCAATGTTTATTACGTCATGCGTACGTAATAGAGTGAGGGGGGGGGGGGTGTTTAGGGAGAGGTATTGTTGGTGAATCGGACGATTGTTAAGAAATCATCTTCGTAAGATGCCGTTTTCGTGTTGCTCAGTTTTGCATCTGTTGTTATATGTTTTTGTCACAAGTTTCGGCTTTTGTTTTATTTTTTTTTAAATTGATGACGGAAAATATATCTGTTGTGGATGTGGCATTAAAAGATTGGTGTGTGTGTGTGTGTTTTTCTATTACGATAAAATTTAAAACGAGGAATCTTCCAGACATTTTTTTTTTTGATGTTTCAAAAAATGGGTATTGGCAGAAAAACGCGGGAAATTCCAATGGTTCATTGTTATTAAATGTTTTTTTTTAATTTAATGTGACTGGTATTGTGATGTCACTGGTGAATTGTGTTTAGGAATCGCTACTGTAACGGAGAAAGCATTATTTTTAATAGAGGAACCCAGCTTATAGTGACACTCAAATTCAATTTGGAAATTTTAATTTTAAGTGTAATTCTTATTTTCCAGATAATCATGTCACATCTTTCTTTCTCTTGTTGTTGTTTTACCTCTGAGAGGCACTCTTTTGCACGCCATGGGTTAAATGGTCGTGTAAAAACGACTCCCGAAGGCTCAGAGAATGTTGGGACCCACTGGAATGGCTGTTGAGAGACAGATGGTAGCCTCCTGTCAAGGCCATCCAGTATGATCTTTATAACGTTCGGTTGTTTTACCTCTGAGCGGCACTTTTTTGTACACAATGGGCTAAATGGCCAGATCACAAGGACCCCGAAGGCTCAGAGAAAGTTGGAGGAGGGGACCCACTGGAACAGCTATTGGGAGACAGATAGTAGCCTCCCGTCAAGGCAATCCAGCGTATTCTTTAATGTTGGGTTGTTTTACCTCTGAGAGGCACATTTTTGCACACCATGGGCTAAATGGCCAGGTCACAAGGACCCCGAAGGCTCAGAGAAAGTTGGAGGAGGGGACCCACTGGAACAGCTATTGGGAGACAGATGGTAGCCTCCCGTTAAGGCCATCCAGTGTGTTCTTTAACGTGTACTGGGTATTGCTCTCCTCACACGGTGTCACGGCTTTACGTCCCATCCGACGGACGGCGGCCTTTCCAAGCCCATCGGTGTCCCCTATTGACCGTGGGCAGGGCGGGGAGTTTTGCGGAGATAAATCTCAACGCTGACCCAAGCGGGAATCAAAACTGTAAATTGATGATTATGAGACAGGAGCGCAAACAATCATATACCCCCCCCCCCCCCCTTCACGCACTCAGCAGACTATTCCAAACTAAAAAATCCAAAAAAAAAAACCACAACATAAAATATATATATTTTTTTCGTAATAGTCATCATTTTCAATATTAGAGAATAAATTTTAATTTCGTCACTGAGGTTGAGGGAATAGCTTTAACGACAACCCAACCTCGTCTGCTTCTCTGCGCGTGCGTCGCGGTCTTCCTTATTAAACGACTCGGACGGGAGCGCCACTTCCTGTTCTGAGAGGGAGGGAGGGAGTTAAATTGCGAGAGGGGGAGGAGGAAGAAAAAAAGGCAAAAGAAGAATAAAGATGCGCACTCGCGCGCGCATACACGCACGAGCCCCCATCCAAAAGACAGAAGTCTCGTCCTCTTTCATTCGACACGTGACCATCGGCGCCGATTGTCACAAGTGAGGGTCAAGGACTTGTTCCCTTCCCCTCCCCCCCTCCACTCAGCGCCATCATTCGACTCCTCCTGCCATTTTAAAGGCTACTACTACATCCGATGTATAAACGAGTGCAGACGTATATTTCTGAACACTTAATTGTTAACAAGACGTGGTTTTTCCTTCCAATATTAACAAAGTGTATCGGACAATGACTCTTTTTCGGCGTTTGGGGTTGGCTCAGTCGGTAGCGCGCCAGGCTCGTAATCTGTAGTTCCCAGGTTCGAGTCCCAGCTGGGTCAGCGTTGAGATTTATCTCCGCAAAATTCCCCGCCCTGCCCACGGTCAGTAGGGGACACCGATGGGCTTGGAAAGGTCGCCGTCCGTCGGATGGGACGTTAAGCCGTGGCCCCGTGTGCGGGAGAGTCATACCCTACACACGTTAAAGAACACACTGGATGGCCTTGACGGGAGGCTACCATCTGTCTCCCAACACCTATTCCAGTGGGCCCCCTCCCCCAACCTTCTCTGAGCCTTCGGGGTTCTTGTAACCTGGCCATTTAGCCCATGGTGTGCAAAAAATTGCCGCTCAGAGGTAAAACAACCCAACGTTAAAGAACACGCTGGATGGCTTTGACTGGAGGCTATCATCTGTCTCCCAATAGCTGTTCCAGTGGGTCCCCTCCCCCAACCTTCTCTGAGCCTTCGGGGTCCATGTGACCTGGCCATTTAGCACATGGTGTGCAAAAAAAAGTGCCGCTCAGAGTTAAAACAACCCAAAACGTAGTAACAATTTATAGTAGTGGGAGTGGCTATCGAAATCAAAGTTATAGTGACAACATATAGTGCAAGAAATGGCTATTGAAATAGAATTTATACTGACTAGTTATAGTCCAAATGTCTATTGAATGTCCATTATGTCTATTGAAATAAACGTTACAGTGACTAATTTTAGTCCAAAGAATATCTTTTGAAATCAATGTTATATTGACTGCTTTATACTCCAAAGAATGGCTATTGAATTACAGCGACTAATAATAGTCCAAAAAATGGCTACTGAAATCACAGTTACACTGACTACTTATACTCCAAAGAATGGTAAATTGAAATCAACGTTACAGCGACTAATTATAGTCCACAGAATAGCCATTGAAATCAAACTTATTTTGAATACTTATAGTCCAAACAATGCATATTGAAATCAACGTTATCGTGACTACTTATACTCCAAAAAATGGCAAATTGAAATCAACGTTACAACGACTAATTATAGTCCAAAGAATAGCCATTGAAATCAACGTTATTGTGAATACTTATAGTCCAAAGAATGTATATTGAAATCAACATTATCGTGACTACTTATACTCCAAAGAATGGTAAATTGAAATCAACGTTACAGCGACTAATTATAGTCCAAAGAATAGCTATTGAAATCAAACTTATTTTGAATACTTATAGTCCAAAGAATGTATATTGAAATCAACGTTATCGTGACTACTTATACTCCAAAGAATGGTAAATTGAAATCAACGTTACAGCGACTAATTATAGTCCAAAGAATAGCCATTGAAATCAAACTTATTTTGAATACTTATAGTCCAAAGAATGTATATTGAAATCAACGTTATCGTGACTACTTATACTCCAAAGAATGGTAAATTGAAATCAACGTTACAGCGACTAATTATAGTCCAAAGAATAGCCATTGAAATCAACGTTATTGTGAATACTTATAGTCCAAAGAATGGTAAATTGAAATCAACGTTACAACGACTAATTATAGTCCAAAGAATAGCCATTGAAATCTACGTTATTGTGAATACTTATAGTCCAAAGAATGTATATTGAAATCAACGTTATCGTAACTACTTATACTCCAAAGAATGGTAAATTGAAATCAACGTTACAACGACTAATTATAGTCCAAAGAATAGCCATTGAAATCAACGTTATTGTGAATACTTATAGTCCAAAGAATGCATATTGAAATCAACGTTATCGTGACTACTTATACTCTAAAGAATGGTAAACTGAAATCAACGTTACAGCGACTAATTATAGTCCAAAGAATGTGTATTGAAATCAACGTTATCGTGACTACTTAACTCCAAAGAATGGTAAATTGAAATCAACGTTACAGCGACTAATTATAGTCTAAAGAATAGCCATTGAAATCAAAGTTATTTTGAATACTTATAGTCCAAAAAATGGCTACTGAAATCACAGTTACAGTGACTACTTATACTCCAAAGAATGGTAAATTGAAATCAACGTTACAGCGACTAATTATAGTCTAAAGAATAGCCATTGAAATCAAAGTTATTTTGAATACTTATAGTCCAAAGAATGTGCATTGAAATCAACGTTATCGTGACTACTTATACTCCAAAGAATGGTAAATTGAAATCAACGTTACAGCGACTAATTATAGTCCAAAGAATAGCCATTGAAATCAAAGTTATTTTGAATACTTATAGTCCAAAAAATGGCTACTGAAATCACAGTTACAGTGACTACTTATACTCCAAAGAATGGTAAATTGAAATCAACGTTACAGCGACTAATTATAGTCTAAAGAATAGCCATTGAAATCAAAGTTATTTTGAATACTTATACTAGTCGCTGTAACGTTGTATATTGAAATCAACGTTACATCGATTAATTATAGTCCAAAAAATATCTATTGAAATCAACGTTATTGTGAATACTTATAGTTCAAAGAATGTATATTGAAATCAACGTTATCGTGACTACTTATACTCCGAAGAATGGTAAATTGAATCCAACGTTCCATCGACTAATTATAGTCCAAAGAATGTGTATTGAAATCAACGTTATCGTGACTACTTATTCTCCAAAGAATGGTAAATTGAAATCAACGTTACAGCGACTAATTATAGTCCAAAGAATGGCCATTGAAATCAACGTTATTGTGAATACTTATAGTCCAAAGAATGTATATTGAAATCAACGTTATCGTGACTACTTATACTCCAAAGAATGGTAAATTGAAATCAACGTTACAGCAACTAATTATAGTCCAAAAAATATCTATTGAAATCAACGTTATTTTGAATACTTATAGTCCAAAGAATGTCTATTGAAATCAACGTTATCGTTACTACTTATACTCCAAAGAACGGTAAATTGAAATCAACGTTACAGCGACTAATTATAGTCCAAAAAATATCTATTGAAATCAACGTTATTGTGAATACTTATATTCCAAAGAATATATATTGAAATCAACGTTATCGTGACTACTTATACTCCAAAGAATGGTAAATTGAAATCAACGTTACATCGATTAATTATAGTCCAAAAAATATCTATTGAAATCAACGTTATTGTGAATACTTATAGTTCAAAGAATGTATATTGAAATCAACGTTATCGTGACTACTTATACTCCGAAGAATGGTAAATTGAAATCAACGTTACATCGACTAATTATAGTCCAAAAAATATCTATTGAAATCAACGTTATTGTGAATACTTATATTCCAAAGAATGTATATTGAAATCAACGTTATCGTGACTACTTATACTCCAAAGAATGGTAAATTGAAATCAACGTTACAGCGACTAATTATAGTCCAAAAAATATCTATTGAAATCAACGTTATTGTGATTACTTATATTCCAAAGAATATATATTGAAATCAACGTTATCGTGACTACTTATACTGCAAAGAATGGTAAATTGAAATCAACGTTACAGCGACTAATTATAGTCCAAAAAATATCTATTGAAATCAACGTTATTGTCAATACTTATATTCCAAAGGATGCATATTGAAATCAACGTTATCGTGACTACTTATACTCCAAAGAATGGTAAATTAAAATCAGAAATCAACGTTTGTGAATACTTATATTCCAAAGAATGTATATTGAAATCAACGTTACAGTTACTAATTATATTCAATATTAAAGAACACACTGGATGACCTTGACGGGAGGCTACCATCTGTCTCCCAACAGCTGTTCCAATGGGTCTGCTTCCCCCAACCTTCTCAGCCCTCGGGGGTCCTTGTGACTCGGCCATTTAGCCCACTGTTTGCAAACAAGTGCTACTGCTCAGAGATGAAAGTATACAACCCCTGTCTACACGTGGGAAGACAAAATAGAAAGCATAGTTTCTTGGTAAGAGAACAGTCTCCAATTTCAAGAAACGTAATCATAAATAACCTAGGAGGGGGTGAGAAGATGGGGAGAGATCGCTATGGCAACGGCATCTAACCTCCCAGACGCATATATCAGTCTGTTTTCTAATAATTACTGTCCCATCTGTACGAATTAGATTGCAGCGAAAAGTTACACGGATATATTCGAGATTTTTGTATGGTTACATGGAAGGTAAATAGTTCCCCCACCAACTGTGTACACTTAAAGGAGAAAATATGGACGGCGCACACCCAGACCGCTATTGTTCCGGGAGGCGGTGAACGGGACGAAAAAGAGCTCGCCAGGAGCGGGAGAGGGGTGAAAGAATGAGGGGGCGTGTCTGTCAACAGTACATCTCAGAGTGAAGTGTTGATGGAGACGTTTGATCACCACTGCCAACACAGCAACAAAGTAGTGTCATGCGAAAAAATTGCACTGAAAATCTGACTTCGAAGCTGTATAACTTCTAAGCTATGCATTTAATGGAAAAATGTGACTGAAGATAAATTAAAGACCGTAATCAATTCTATTTAAATCTCGATTTTCAAAAATATTCGTTCATTATTCAAAGAGTTATGGAAGCTGGAATATTTAACAAATTATTTTCCATATTTTGCCAATGAGAATCTAGTTTCAAAGCTTTGTAACTTCTTAAAAAATCCTTATACGAAAAAATGTAACTGAAGATAAATTAAAGATCGTAATCAAATCTATTTAAATCTCGATTTTCAAAAATATTCGTTCATTATTTAAAGAGTTATAGAAACCGGAATATTTAACAAATTATTTTCCTTATTTTGCCAATGAGAATCTAGTTTCAAAGCTTTATCACTTCTTAAAAAAGCCTTTTACGAAAAAATGTGACTGAAGATAAATTATAGATCGTCAACAAATTAGCGTGAATTACTGATCTGGCAACCTTCGTTTCACGTGACACGAAGGTTTCCAGATCACTAATTTCTAAAAAAAAATATCGTTGCCAAATATTTTTTTCTGAATTCAGCAATCAACCACAGTGTTCGGTTACTTTTTTGAGCGACTGTATACGCTTCATAACATTTTTTTTCTTCCCGAATCCTCCTTATCTGTTTCTAGTGAACTAGGTCCCTAATCCAAAACAATAACAAATGAAAAAGAAACCCAGCACCGAAAGCCACCTCAACTCAGCTAAGAACAAAATCACCGGGATTGCTTTCAAGCATTTGTGTTTACAGGCCAAAAGAACATCAGATTAAAGATCAGTATCGACTCCCTCATCCCACTGAATCAACTCCCCTCCCCCCTCTCACTTTCATTGGACCCCCCCCCCTGCTCTGATAACCTCCATTGTGTATTGTATGCTCGTGCCTCGTGGAGCATCCATCCTTCATACGCATGACCAGTCGCATAGTCTACAATGCTTGACGTCACAAAGGCGGAACACAGAAAAAAATATTTACTCGACTCTATGGCTTTGCATTAAGTTACGACATACGTAAATGGGGTCGGGGCGCATACAGAACTTTACAGAACAATGTAGGACCAATTTTTATGGGGGTTCGCTCAGTCGGTAGCGCGCCAGGCTCGTAATCTGTAGTTCCCAGTTTCGAGTCCTAGCTGGGTCAGCGTTGAGATTTATGTCCGCAAAGTTCTCCGCCCTGCCTCACGGTGAGTAGGAGACACCGATGGGTTTGGAAAGGCCGCCGTCCGTCGGATGGGACGTTAAGCCGTGGCCCCGTGTGCGGGAGAGAGATATTATATTCATATTAAAGAACACTTCCTTAACGGGAGGCTACCATATGAACAGCTGTCCAGTGTTGGTGGCCAGTTGTTGGTTGTTTTACATCTGAGAGGCACTTTTGTGCACACCATGGGCTAAATGGTCAGGTCACAAGGACCTCGAAGGCTCAGAGAAGGTTGGGGGAGGGGACCCACTAAAACAGCTGTTGGGAGACAGATGGTAGCCTCCCGTCAAGGCCATCCAGCGTGTTCTTTAACGTTGGGTTGTTTTACCTCAGAGAGGCACTTTTTTTGCGCACCATGGGCTAAATGGCCAGGTCACAAGGACCCCGAAGGCTCAGAGAAGGTTGTGGGAGGGGACCCACTGGAACAGCTGTTGGGAGACAGATGGTAGCCTCCCGTCAAGGCCATCCAGCGTGTTCTTTAACGTTGTGTTGTTTTACCTCTGAGAGGCACTTTTTTGCACATCATGGGCTAAATGGCCAGGTCACAAGGACCTCGAAGGCTCAGAGAAGGTTGGGGGAGAGGACCCACTGGAACAGCTGTTAGGAGACAGATGGTAGCCTCCCGTCAAGGCCATCCAGCGTGTTCTTTAACGTTGTGTTGTTTTACCTCTGAGAGGCACTTTTTTGCACATCATGGGCTAAATGGCCAGGTCACAAGGACCTCGAAGGCTCAGAGAAGGTTGGGGGAGAGGACCCACTGGAACAGCTGTTAGGAGACAGATGGTAGCCTCCCGTCAAGGCCATCCAGCGTGTTCTTTAACGTTGTGTTGTTTTACCTCTGAGAGGCACTTTTTTTGCACATCATGGGCTAAATGGCCAGGTCACAAGGACCTCGAAGGCTCAGAGAAGGTTGGGGGAGGGGACCCACTGGAACAGCTGTTAGGAGACAGATGGTAGCCTCCCGTCAAGGCCATCCAGCGTGTTCTTTAACGTTGTGTTGTTTTACATCTGAGCGGCAATTTTTTTGCACACCATGGGCTAAATGGCCAGGTCACAAGGACCCCGAAGGCTCAGAGAAGGAAGGAAACCTTGTGACCTGGCCATTAAAGAATTAAATTTATTGGAGCTGTTCCAATGGGTGCCCTCCCTCAACCTTCTCTGAACCTTCAGGGTCCTTGTAACCTGGCCATTTAGCCCATTGTGTGAAAAAAAGTACTTCTCTGTGGTAAAACAACTCAACTAACCAGAAAAACAAATCAATATTCAAAAATAATAAACAATCAATCCACCCGAAATGTAAGTAAAAAAAATCATTTAATTTTCCCCCATCATTTATCCTCATCAATATAGGGTTACCAAGGCAACCAGTATTAGCCTGCTCCAGATACCTCCTTCCCACTCCTCCCCCAATTACCAAACAACAATAAGTACAGTCCATCCGCCTTTATCATCCACCCCCTCAATAAAAAAAAGAGGATGACATAGGGATGTACACCCGTCACGTGCCTCAATGGGGGACAGAGATACGACACACGTCACGCGTAGAAACGAGGACACACAATCACATTATATCATCAAAGTTCCAACTTGTGACACTTGGTGAATGCGAACTGCCCCCCGCCTCCGTCCCCCCCCCTCTCTAGCGCATGCGCACACGCGCAAGAAATGCAACTCGGCATCGGAAATAGCGGGGTAAACACATTACTGAAATTATCGTCCGTTCTTAATTATCATAATATTCTCTTTCTCGACCCCGAAGCAAGTGCCACGTGACCTTATTAATTCCCCCTCCCCCCTCCTCCATACAGTCGCTCAGAAAAGTATCCGAACACTATGGTTGATTACGGAATTCGGAAAAAATATCTCGCAAAGATTTTTTTTTTAGAAATTAGTGAGCTGTAACCTTCGTGTCACGTGACATCTTCCCTCCCACATAGCGAAGGTTGGATCGTTTTACCTCTGAGCGGCACTTTCTTTGCACACCACGGGCTAAATGGCCAGGTCACAAGGATCCCGAAGGCTCAGAGAAGGTTGGGGGATGGAACCCACTGGAACAGCTGTTGGGAGACAGATCGTAGCCTCCCGTCAAGGCCATCCAGCGTGTTCTTTAACGTTGGGTTGTTTTACCTCTGAGAGGCACTTTTTTGCACACCATGGGCTAAATAGCCAGGTCACAAGGAACCCGAAGGCTCAGATAAGGTTGAGGGAGGGGACCCACTGGAACAGCTGTTGGGAGACAGACGGTACCTCCCGTCAAGGCCATCAAGTGTGTTCTTTAACTTTGGGTTATTTTACCTCTAAGCGGCACTTTTTTGCACACCATGGGCTAAATGGCCAGGTCACATGGACCCCGAAGGCTCAGAGAAGGTTGGTGGTTGGGACCCACTGAAACAGCTGTTGGGAGACAGATGGTAGCCTCCCATCAACGCCATCCAGCGTGTTCTTTAAAGTGCACAGGGTATGGCTCTCCCGCACACGGGGCCACGGCTTAACGTCCCATCCGACGGACGGCGGCCTTTCCAAGCCCATCGGTGTCCCGTACTGACCGTGGGCACGGCGGGGAATTTTGCCGAGATAAATCTCAACGCTGACCCAGCTGGGACTCGAACCTGGAAACTGCAGATTACGAGCCTGGCGCGATACCAACTGAGCTACCCCCGCCCCATATAGCGAAAGACGATAGACTGTTTAACAACTGATGGACACTGAAAATAAACAAATAAATAAAAAAGAAAGCAGCGTCAGAAAAAAACGTAATAAGAAAAAAAAGCCAGCCTCAAATTGTCAAATTTGAAACAGTGTTCGTACATTGTCAGACCACGAGCGACTTCCTTCTCTGCACTGTTGGGGACCTCTTTGTTTCGCCGGTGACGTCACAATAGAGGTCGAGTGGCGTTCAATCGTTCTGTGTTGGAGCACACAATTACGGCAGGGAGGATTGCAACTCGGGAAAGTGGATTGTGACGACACAGATGTGAATTATTAGATGAATTGGACGGAGATTTTGAAAGAAAATAATCTGCTGAGTGATATTTAAAGTATTTCGTTACTTTTACGAGGAAATGCAGATTTTTCTTAGAAGGTGGGTTTATTACTTTGGAAAAGAAAAACACATTTATTGCTTTTTTTTTATGAGCTATAAATTTTTTTTCTACTTTTCTGCAAATAATGGGCTAAATGGCCAGGTCACATGGACCCGGAAGGCTCAGAGAAGGTTGAGGGAGGTGACCCACTGGAACAGCTGTTGGGAGACAGTTGGTAGCCTCCCGTCAAGGCCATCCAGTGTGTTCTTTAACTTTGGGTTGTTTTACCTCTGAGCGGCACTTTCTTTGCACACCATGGACTAAATGGCCAGGTCACATGGACCCCGTAGGCTCAGAGAAGGTTGGGGGAGGGGACCCACTGGAACAGCTGTTGGGAGACAGTTGGTAGCCTCTCGTCAAGGCCATCCAGCGTGTTCCTTAACGTTGGGTTGTTTCACCTGTGAGCGGCACTTTTTTACACACAATGGGCTAAATGACCAGGTCACAAGGACCCACTGGAACAGCTGTTGGCAGACAGATGGTAGCCTCCCGTCAAGGCCATCCAGTGTGTTCTTTAAAGTTGGGTTGTTATATCTGTGAGCGTCACTTTTTTGCACACCATGGGCTAAATGGCCAGGTCACAAGGACTCCGAAGGCTCAGAGAAGGTTGGGGGAGGGAACCCACTGGAACAGCTGTTGGGAGACAGATGGTAGCCTCTCGTCAAAGTCATCCAGCGTGTTCTTTAACGTGCACAGGATATGGCTCTCCCACACACGGGGCCACGTCTTAACGTCCCATCCGACGGACGGCGGCCTTTCCAAGCCCATCGGTTCCCCTACTGACCGTGGGTAGGGCGGGAATTTTGCGGACATAAATCTGAACGCTGACTCAGCTGGGACTCGAACCTGGGAACTACAGATTACAAGCCTGTCGCCTGCTACCTACTGACTTCATTCTCCCCACCGTAATTAAAAATCAATCCCCCCTAATAAAATGAGTTGTGTCCTAATAAAACTTTCGCTATGTGCCCATTCAAACAAAAAAAACCTCCCTACTCAACACGCATGCGCAGAAAAAACAAAATTATAACAACAACAATCGTAATCTTAATCGTATTCAACCGGTTCGCTGAATTTTCAGATTGAACGCATCCCACCAATTCCTTTTCAAACAAACAAAACAAGAAAATTCTCTCCTAGCGACGACACAAAAGACGTCATTCTTAAAAAACATCCAAATCGAAAAAATGTCACGCCCTCAAATCGCCCGAGCAATTCCAGTGAGCTCAACCTCCCAGCGATTTCACTCTCTATACTCCGAAGAATAGGTTTTCTTTCAATACCACATCCATTCTTTCCTCTTACATCAAGTAAACGTGACCTCATTCCTTACCTCCCCCCTCACCTCGTCTCGCCATCACTAAAAGGTCTCGCCCTTCTTAACCCAGACAAAAGTGAAGTCGCTCTGCCATTACAGAAACCTCAGCAATCTCTCCGATTCGCTGGAAAAGGCACGCGGCCGTATACACACTCACCTCACCCTCACATAAGAGCGAGCAGGTGTGTATTTAATGCTCTATGATCAACTGTTATGCTCTACAAACTCAAGTGAAAGTGTGTCCTCAAATCTGGAGCTCTAACTATGCCACCTCTTTTCAAATGTTTCTCATCCCGTAACGCCCCCCCCCCCCGTAAGCGCTTTCACCTCTTCGTTTAGGCAACCGTGGCCGAACAGACCAACAATAGGCCACAGCACGGGCCATCTGTGACACGTGACGGAACGCATCACGCAAAAGCGCGCAGCCCCCTCTTGTGGCAGCTCCTCCCTAACCCGGCGCGTGTCGTTCGCGAGCCGGATATTACCCACAGTGCATTGGCCACTGTTGAGCACTTTTTATTTTTGTTTCGGACGAATTATGGAGAAAGAGACTAAAGCCGTACTTCTGTAGAGGAAAAAATCGTTAATATAGACACTTCAGTTTTTTTTTTTTGCGAAATTTCCTTAATTTTTTGTAGAAAATATTGAATATTCATAGAAATGCATTGGATGGCCTTGACGCGAGACCACCATCTGTTTCCTAACAGCTGTTCCAGTGGGTCCCCTCACCCCAACCTTCTCTGAGCATTCGGGGTACTTGTGACCTGGCCATTTAGCCCATGGTGTGCAAAGAAAATGCAGCTCAGAGGTAAAACAACCCAACGTTAAAGAACACTCTGGATGGCCTTGACGGGAAGCTACCATCTGTCTCCCAACAGCTGTTCCAGTGGGTCTCCTCCGCCAACCTCCTCTGAGCTTTCGGGGTCCTTGTGACCTGCCCATTAAGCCCATGGTGTGCAAATAAGTTCCTCTCAGAGGTAAAACAACCCAACATTAAAGAACACTCTGGATGGTCTTGACGGGAGGCTACCATCTGTCTCCCAACAGCTGTTCCAGTGGGTCCCCTCCGCCAACCTTCTCTGAGCCTTCGGGGTCCTTGTGACCTGGCCATTTAGCCCATGGTGTGCAAAAAAGTGCCGCTCAGAGATAAAACAACCCAACATTAAAGAACACGCTGTACGGTCTTGACGGGAGGCTACCATCTGTCTCCCAACAGCTGTTCCAGTGGGTCCCTTCCGCCAACCTCCTCTGAGCTTTCGGGGTCCTTGTGACCTGCCCATTAAGCCCATGGTGTGCAAATAAGTTCCTCTCAGAGGTAAAACAACCCAACATTAAAGAACACTCTGGATGGTCTTGACGGGAGGCTACCATCTGTCTCCCAACAGCTGTTCCAGTGGGTCCCGTCCGCCAACCTCCTCTGAGCTTTCGGGGTCCTTGTGACCTGCCCATTAAGCCCATGGTGTGCAAAAAAGTTCCTCTCAGAGGTAAAACAACCCAACATTAAAGAACACTCTGTACGGTCTTGACGGGAGGCTACCATCTGTCTCCCAACAGCTGTTCCAGTGGGTCCCCTCCGCCAACCTCCTCTGAGCTTTCGGGGTCCTTGTGACCTGCCCATTAAGCCCATGGTGTGCAAAAAAGTTCCTCTCAGAGGTAAAACAACCCAACATTAAAGAACACTCTGGATGGTCTTGACGGGAGGCTACCATCTGTCTCCCAACAGCTGTTCCAGTGGGTCCCCTCCGCCAACCTCCTCTGAGCTTTCGGGGTCCTTGTGACCTGCCCATTAAGCCCATGGTGTGCAAAAAAGTTCCTCTCAGAGGTAAAACAACCCAACATTAAAGAACACTCTGGATGGTCTTGACGGGAGGCTACCATCTGTCTCCCAACAGCTATTCCAGTGGGTCCCCTCCGCCAACCTCCTCTGAGCTTTCGGGGTCCTTGTGACCTGCCCATTAAGCCCATGGTGTGCAAAAAAGTTCCTCTCAGAGGTAAAACAACCCAACATTAAAGAACACTCTGGATGGTCTTGACGGGAGGCTACCATCTGTCTCCCAACAGCTGTTCCAGTGGGTCCCCTCCGCCAACCTCCTCTGAGCTTTCGGAGTCCTTGTGACCTGCCCATTAAGCCCATGGTGTGCAAAAAAGTTCCTCTCAGAGGTAAAACAACCCAACATTAAAGAACACTCTGGATGGTCTTGACGGGAGGCTACCATCTGTCTCCCAACAGCTGTTCCAGTGGGTCCCCTCCGCCAACCTCCTCTGAGCTTTCGGGGTCCTTGTGACCTGCCCATTAAGCCCATGGTGTGCAAAAAAGTTCCTCTCAGAGGTAAAACAACCCAACATTAAAGAACACTCTGGATGGTCTTGACGGGAGGCTACCATCTGTCTCCCAACAGCTGTTCCAGTGGGTCCCCTCCGCCAACCTCCTCTGAGCTTTCGGGGTCCTTGTGACCTGCCCATTAAGCCCATGGTGTGCAAAAAAGTTCCTCTCAGAGGTAAAACAACCCAACATTAAAGAACACTCTGTACGGTCTTGACGGGAGGCTACCATCTGTCTCCCAACAGCTGTTCCAGTGGGTCCCCTCCGCCAACCTCCTCTGAGCTTTCGGGGTCCTTGTGACCTGCCCATTAAGCCCATGGTGTGCAAAAAAGTTCCTCTCAGAGGTAAAACAACCCAACATTAAAGAACACTCTGGATGGTCTTGACGGGAGGCTACCATCTGTCTCCCAACAGCTGTTCCAGTGGGTCCCCTCCGCCAACCTCCTCTGAGCTTTCGGGGTCCTTGTGACCTGGCCATTAAGCCCATGGTGTGCAAAAAAGTTCCTCTCAGAGGTAAAACAACCCAACATTAAAGAACACTCTGGATGGTCTTGACGGGAGGCTACCATCTGTCTCCCAACAGCTGTTCCAGTGGGTCCCCTCCGCCAACCTCCTCTGAGCTTTCGGGGTCCTTGTGACCTGGCCATTAAGCCCATGGTGTGCAAAAAAGTTCCTCTCAGAGCAAAAACAACCCATAATTAAAGAACACTCTGGATGGTCTTGACGGGAGGCTACCATCTGTCTCCCAACAGCTGTTCCAGTGGGTCCCCTCCGCCAACCTCCTCTGAGCTTTCGGGGTCCTTGTGACCTGCCCATTAAGCCCATGGTGTGCAAAAAAGTTCCTCTCAGAGGTAAAACAACCCAACATTAAAGAACACTCTGGATGGTCTTGACGGGAGGCTACCATCTGTCTCCCAACAGCTGTTCCAGTGGGTCCCCTCCGCCAACCTCCTCTGAGCTTTCGGGGTCCTTGTGACCTGCCCATTAAGCCCATGGTGTGCAAAAAAGTTCCTCTCAGAGGTAAAACAACCCAACATTAAAGAACACTCTGGATGGTCTTGACGGGAGGCTACCATCTGTCTCCCAACAGCTGTTCCAGTGGGTCCCCTCCGCCAACCTCCTCTGAGCTTTCGGGGTCCTTGTGACCTGCCCATTTAGCCCATGGTGTGCAAAAAAGTTCCTCTCAGAGGTAAAACAACCCAACATTAAAGAACACTCTGGATGGTCTTGACGGGAGGCTACCATCTGTCTCCCAACAGCTGTTCCAGTGGGTCCCCTCCGTCAACCTCCTCTGAGCTTTCGGGGTCCTTGTGACCTGCCCATTTAGCCCATGGTGTGCAAAAAAGTTCCTCTCAGAGGTAAAACAACCCAACATTAAAGAACACTCTGGATGGTCTTGACGGGAGGCTACCATCTGTCTCCCAACAGCTGTTCCAGTGGGTCCCCTCCGCCAACCTCCTCTGAGCTTTCGGGGTCCTTGTGACCTGCCCATTAAGCCCATGGTGTGCAAAAAAGTTCCTCTCAGAGGTAAAACAACCCAACATTAAAGAACACTCTGGATGGTCTTGACGGGAGGCTACCATCTGTCTCCCAACAGCTGTTCCAGTGGGTCCCCTCCGCCAACCTCCTCTGAGCTTTCGGGGTCCTTGTGGCCTGCCCATTAAGCCCATGGTGTGCAAAAAAGTTCCTCTCAGAGGTAAAACAACCCAACATTAAAGAACACTCTGGATGGTCTTGACGGGAGGCTACCATCTGTCTCCCAACAGCTGTTCCAGTGGGTCCCCTCCGCCAACCTCCTCTGAGCTTTCGGGGTCCTTGTGACCTGCCCATTTAGCCCATGGTGTGCAAAAAAGTTCCTCTCAGAGGTAAAACAACCCAACATTAAAGAACACTCTGGATGGTCTTGACGGGAGGCTACCATCTGTCTCCCAACAGCTGTTCCAGTGGGTCCCCTCCGCCAACCTCCTCTGAGCTTTCGGGGTCCTTGTGACCTGCCCATTAAGCCCATGGTGTGCAAAAAAGTTCCTCTCAGAGGTAAAACAACCCAACATTAAAGAACACTCTGGATGGTCTTGACGGGAGGCTACCATCTGTCTCCCAACAGCTGTTCCAGTGGGTCCCCTCCGCCAACCTCCTCTGAGCTTTCGGGGTCCTTGTGACCTGCCCATTTAGCCCATGGTGTGCAAAAAAGTTCCTCTCAGAGGTAAAACAACCCAACATTAAAGAACACTCTGGATGGTCTTGACGGGAGGCTACCATCTGTCTCCCAACAGCTGTTCCAGTGGGTCCCCTCCCCCAACCTTCTCTGAGCCTTCGGGGTCCTTGTGACCTGCCCATTAAGCCCATGGTGTGCAAAAAAGTTCCTCTCAGAGGTAAAACAACCCAACATTTAAGAACACGCTGTACGGTCTTGACGGGAGGCTACCATCTGTCTCCCAACAGCTATCTCTGAGAGAAAAAAAAAATCACCGAACAATCTAATATCACATTTCAGTCCTGAAGGAAATTTATTAGCCAATTTGTTTGTTCATAATTCTCATAAAAAGTATTTTCTGATGATTTCCCATCATTAAATTTTCAGCGATCCAATCAGAACCCTCCTCATTGGCGACACAAAGGTGATTCAACAACAATAGCAATTCGCAGCTGTTCATTGTCAAGTCAGGTGAAAACACAACAGTGAGCTCGACAATGTGTTGCTACAACAGTCATCCACTTTTCAAAACTGCTAACAATTCGACTTCAGATTTTGTTTCAAAACAAAGCAATCGAAACTTTCATTGTTATCAGTATTGTTTGGATTGGATTGTTTTACCTCTGAGCGGCACTTTTTTGCACACAATGGGCTAAATGGCCAGGTCACATGGACCCCGAAGGCTCAGAGAAGGTTGGGGGAGGGGACCCACTGGAACAGCTGTTGGGAGACAGATGGTAGCCTCCCGTCAAGGCCAACCAGCGTGTTCTTTAACGTTGGGTTGTTTTTCCTCTGAGCGGCACTTTTTTGCACAACATGGGCTAAATGGTCAGGTCACATGGACCCCGAAGGCTCAGAGAAGGGGACCCACTGGAACAGCTGTTGGGAGACAGATGGTAGCGTCCCGTCAAGGCCATCCAGCGTGTTCTTTAACGTGCACAGGGTATGGCTCTCCCGCACACGGTGCCACGGCTTAACGTCCCATCCGACGGACGGCGGCCTTTCCAAGACCATCGGTGTCCCCTACTGACCGTGGGCAGGGCGGGGAATTTTATGGAGATAAATCTCAACGCTGACCCAGCTGGGACTCCCCTCCCCCAACCTTCTCTGAGCCTTCGGTGTCCATGTGACCTGAACCATTTAGCCCATGGTGTGCAAAAAAGTGCCGCTCAGAGGAAAAACAACCCAACGTTAAAGAACACGCTGGATGGCCTTGACGGGAGGCTACTATTTGTCTCCCAACAGCTGTTCCTTTGGGTCTCCTCCCCCAACCTACTCCGAGCCTTCGGGGTCTATGTGACCTGGCCATTTAGCCCATGGTGTGCAAAAAAGTGCTGCTCAAAGGTAAAACAACCCAACCCAGCTCTTAGGATTAAAGATGGAACTGTTATGGTGGAAAGTCAGACTCTTGCGGTGTAAAGCAGAGCTCATTGGCTACTGATCTAAGGGACCTGGGTTCGAGCCCCGGATAAGGCATGGATGTATGTGTCGTTTTTCTGCTGAGGTCCTGCCATCCTCTCAGATCTTCTACTATGGTATATAAACTGACAGGCTCCTGTCAGACCTCTGTGGCAAGCAGCTGCTTAAGGGGGTATTTATTTATTTTTTTTTATTCCATTAAGAGGTAAGTTTTTACTCTTCATAAGTCACAGTTAATATTGAGAATCCAACGCTTCTTAATTTGCTTCAAACTAAATACTATGGTTATGGCGCGAGCTCTTACCGTTTAAAGTCACTGTTACTCTTCAAAGTCCAGCTCTTACGACTGGTTAAAAATATGGTTAAAAATCGAAGTGTTATGATTTTTTTCGTAAATGAGCTTTTTCTGATTAAAACATAAATCTACCTCTTAAAAGCAAAATCTCATTGTTCAAAATCCAGCTCTTACTATCAAAAGTAAGTATTCCCGGCTCTTTAAAGATGAACTCTTCCTGTTTTGAAGTTGAAATCTGCTGTTAAAATACAAGCACTTACTGATGAAAGTCTCTCTTACTGTTAAAAGTCGAGTACTAGTTATTGAAAAGTTTCACCTGCTGTTAAAAGTCGAGTACTAGCTGCTCAAAAGTCTCTCTTATTGTTAAAAGCCGAGTACTAGCTGTTCAAAAGTCTCTTTTACTGTTAAAAGTCGAGCACTAGCTGTTTAAAAATCTCTCTTACTGTTAAAAAACGAACACTAGCTGTTCAAAAGTCTCTCTTGCTGTTAAAAGTCGAATACTAGCTATTGAAAAGACTCCTGCTGTTAAAGGCCGAGCACTAGCTGTTCAAAAGTCTCTCTTACTGTTAAAAGCCGAGTAATAGCTGTTCAAAAGTCTATTTTACTGTTAAAAGTCGAGAACTAGCTGTTCAAAAATCTCTCTTACTGTTAAAAAATGAACACTAGCTGTTCGAAAGTCTCTTTTACTGTTAAAAGTCGAGCACTAGCTGTTCAAAAATCTCTCTTACTGTTTAAAACCGAACACTAGCTGTTCAAAAGTCTATCTTACTCTTAAAAGTCGAGTACTAGCTGCTCAAAAGTCTCTTTTACTGTTAAAAGCCGAGTATTAGCTGTTCAAAAGTCTATTTTACTGTTAAAAGCCGAGCACTAGCTGTTCAAAAGTCTCTCTTACTGTTAAAAAACGAACACTAGCTGTTCAAAAGTCTCTCTTACTGTTGAAAGTCGAGTATTAGTTGTTCAAAAGTCTATTTTACTGTTAAAAGCCGAGCACTAGCTGTTCAAAAGTCTCTCTTACTGTTAAAAAACGAACACTAGCTGTTCAAAAGTCTCTCTTACTGTTAAAAGTCGAGTACTAGCTGCTCAAAAGTCTCTCTTATTGTTAAAAGCCGAGTACTAGCTGTTCAAAAGTCTCTTTTACTGTTAAAAGCCGAGTACTAGCTGTTCAAAAATCTCTCTTACTGTTAAAAGTCGAGCACTAACTGTTCAAAAATCTCTCTTACTGTTAAAAAACGCACACTAGCTGTTCAAAAGTCTCTCTTGCTGTTAAAAGTCGAATACTAGCTATTGAAAAGACTCCTGCTGTTAAAGGCCGAGCACTAGCTGTTCAAAAGTCTCTCTTACTGTTAAAAAACGAACACTAGCTGTTCAAAAGTCTCTCTTACTGTTAAAAGTCGAGTACTAGCTGCTCAAAAGTCTCTCTTATTGTTAAAAGCCGAGTACTAGCTGTTCAAAAGTCTCTTTTACTGTTAAAAGCCGAGTACTAGCTGTTCAAAAATCTCTCTTACTGTTAAAAGTCGAGCACTAACTGTTCAAAAATCTCTCTTACTGTTAAAAAACGAACACTAGCTGTTCAAAAGTCTCTCTTGCTGTTAAAAGTCGAATACTAGCTATTGAAAAGACTCCTGCTGTTAAAGGCCGAGCACTAGCTGTTCAAAAGTCTCTCTTACTGTTAAAAGCCGAGTAATAGCTGTTCAAAAGTCTATTTTACTGTTAAAAGTCGAGAACTAGCTGTTCAAAAATCTCTCTTACTGTTAAAAAATGAACACTAGCTGTTCGAAAGTCTCTTTTACTGTTAAAAGTCGAGCACTAGCTGTTCAAAAATCTCTCTTACTGTTTAAAACCGAACACTAGCTGTTCAAAAGTCTATCTTACTCTTAAAAGTCGAGTACTAGCTGCTCAAAAGTCTCTTTTACTGTTAAAAGCCGAGTATTAGCTGTTCAAAAGTCTATTTTACTGTTAAAAGCCGAGCACTAGCTGTTCAAAAGTCTCTCTTACTGTTAAGAAACGAACACTAGCTGTTCAAAAGTCTCTCTTACTGTTGAAAGTCGAGTACTAGTTGTTCAAAAGTTTATTTTACTGTTAAAAGCCGAGCACTAGCTGTTCAAAAGTCTCTCTTACTGTTAAAAAACGAACACTAGCTGTTCAAAAGTCTCTCTTACTGTTAAAAGTCGAGTACTAGCTGTTCAAAAGTCTATTTTACTGTTAAAAGTCGAGCACTTGCTGTTCAAAAGTCTCTGTTACTGTTAAAAGTCGAGTACTAGCTATTGAAAAGTTTCTCCTGCTGTTAAAAGCCGAGCACTAGCTGTTCAAAAGTCTATTTTACTGTTAAAAGTCGAGCACTTGCTGTTCAAAAGTCTCTGTTACTGTTAAAAGTCGAGTACTAGCTATTGAAAAGTTTCTCCTGCTGTTAAAAGCCGAGCACTAGCTGTTCAAAAGTCTCTCTTACTCTTAAAAGTTGAGTACTAGCTGCTCAAAAGTCTCTTTTACTGTTAAAAGTCGAGTACTAGCTAATCAAAAATCTCTTTTACTGTTAAAAGTCGAGTAGTAGCTGCTCAAAAGTCTCTCTTACTGTTAAAAGTCGAGTACTAGCTATTGAAAAGTTTCTCCTGCTGTTAAAAGCCGAGCACTAGCTGTTCAAAAGTCTCTCTTACTGTTAGAAGTCGAGTACTAGCTGTTCAAAAGTCTCTCTTACTGTTAAAAGTCCAGTACTAGCTATTGAAAGGTCTCTCCTGCTGTTAAAAGACGAGCACTAGCTGTTCAAAAGTCATAACTTTTAAAAGTCGAGTACTAGCTGTTCAAAAGTCTAACTCACACTCTTAAATGCGGAGCACTAACTGTCCAAAAGTCTAACTCATACTTTTAAAAGCCGAGCACTAGCTGTTCAAAATTCTAGTTGTTACGTTTAAAAACTGAACACGTACTCGCCCAAAACGAGTTTTAGATTTTAGAATTCCACAAGCCCTCGTTGATCCGAAAAAATCATTCTGTTAAAAAACATTTATCCCTATTATCTATTTTAAAATCCAGTTACAAATGTTCGGAGAGAATTAAAAAACACTAATCACTTCTAAATCAGCATATTTGAAGAAAAAAAAATTGAAAAATAAATCACCCGAATAAAAAACGTACATCCAAAATGAACTTACAAAACAAAATTATTGCCATGCAAGTATTCAAAAATCAGATACAAAACCAAACTTGGCTCACAGAGAGCGAACTTTACTAGTCTCTCGTCAAAAGATGCCCCCCCCCCCCAAAGAATGCGGAAATTGGGCTTTTCGTATTCTCTGAGGGTTGGGATGCCAGACAACGTGACTCTGCAACGACGTAGATGGTTAAAAAAAAATGATCTCCAGCATTTGTAGTTGTCGGTGTGGGAAGTTCAACTTAACGCGCAAGATGTAGCCTTTTCTTGCTCTCCATATACTCACCACTTCCACGTGACTTTTCTTCCAATCCCAGAACAGGATGTGTAATGAGATTCACAACATGTTTTCGGTAATGCACGACCCCATTTCGTTTAAGCATTCTCTGAAACCCAAAGTACTTAGATGTGTTGTGAACTTAAAAATGATAAACACTTGAATTTTTTTGGGAAAATTTTATCGTTGATGTTGGGTGCAATGTGCTTTGATAATCTTTACACATTCATATGCTTGTCAGTTTCTCCTTTAGTTATTTTTGATGATTCATCCTCATCAGTTTCTACTTCGTAAGTTTTATATTTTACGTCCAGAGAAGTGTAAATCTTGTTTGTTTTTTTTTTAAGTGTAACCGTTACGTCACGTTAGCGAAATAAAGATTGTAATCGTTTTCTAAATAATTGCATCATTCGTTCTTAAAGAAAAAAATTAAAAAAATTTTTTTGAATTATTATGGTGAAGATAATAAGTTATGAGGTTTTTCTGGGAAATTTTTAAAAGTTCTTAACGGACAATAACCTGATTTATTTAAATTTTAAAATAAATAAGGATTCTGCGAGAGATTTATCAATTAGGTTGGGTTGTTTTACTTCTGAGCGGCACTTTTTTGCACAAAATGGACTAAATGGGTAGGTCACAAGGACCCCACGGGTTCAGAGAACGTTGGGGGAAGGGGACCCACTGGACAACTGTTAGGAGACAGATGGTAGCCTCCCATCAAGACCATTCAGCGTTTTCTTTAACGTTGTGTTGTTTTACTTCTGAGCGACACATTTTTTGGCACACAATGGGCTAAATGGGTAGGTCACAAGGACCCCATGGGTTCAGAGAACGTTGGGGGAAGGGGACCCACTGGACAACTGTTAGGAGACAGATGGTAGCCTCCCATCAAGACCATCCAGCGTTTTCTTTAACGTCGTGTTGTTTTACTTCTGAGCGACACATTTTTTGGCACACAATGCGCTAAATGGGTAGGTCACAAGGACCCCACGGGTTCAGAGAACGTTGGGGGAAGGGGACCCACTGGACAACTGTTAGGAGACAGATGGTAGCCTCCCATCAAGACCATTCAGCGTTTTCTTTAACGTTGTGTTGTTTTACTTCTGAGCGACACATTTTTTGGCACACAATGGGCTAAATGGGTAGGTCACAAGGACCCCATGGGTTCAGAGAACGTTGGGGGAAGGGGACCCACTGGACAACTGTTAGGAGACAGATGGTAGCCTCCCATCAAGACCATCCAGCGTTTTCTTTAACGTCGTGTTGTTTTACTTCTGAGCGACACATTTTTGGCACACAATGGGCTAAATGGGTAGGTCACAAGGACCCCACGGGTTCAGATAACGTTGGGGGAAGGGGACCCACTGGACAACTGTTGGGAGACAGATGGTAGCCTCCCATCAAGGCCATCCAGCGTGTTCTTTAATGTTGTGTAGTTTTATTTCTGAGCGGCACGTTTTTGCATATAACGTGCTAAATGGGTAAGCTACAAGGACCCCATGGGTTCAAAGAACGTTGGAGGAAGAGGACCCACTGGATAGCTGTTAGGGGACAGATGGTAGCCTCCGATCAAGGCCATCCAGCGTGTTCTTTAACGTTGTGTAGTTTTACTTCTGAGCAGCACTATTTTTAGCACAATGGGCTAAATGGCCAGGTTATAAGGACCCCGAAGGCTAAGAACCCACTGGACCTCTGTTAGGAAACATGCGGTAGCCTCGCATGATACGTGACACAAAGGTTGCCAGATCACTAATTTCTGAAAAAAATTGTTGCCAAATATTTTTTCTGAATTCTGTAATCAATCATAGTTTTAATCTGAACCACAAAATCTTAAAAACTAAATCTTAAGTTCTCGAATTTCAATAAAAAAAAAAGCTCCATTTTCAACCACAATATCTTCAAATTAAACTTTATGATAAAGAGTTTCAACAGAAAAAGATCCACTTTAACCCACAATATATTCAAACTAAATTTGAATATCAGGATTTGGATTGCATTGTGGTTTGAGCGCACTTTTTGGAACAAAATAGGCTAAATGCCCAGGTCATAAGAATTCGAAAGCTCAGAAAAGATTGGAAGACGGGATCCATTGAACAGATGGTAGCCTCTCGTCAAGGCCATTCAGTATGTTCTTTAAGTGCACAGGGTTGGGTTGGGTTGTTTTACCTCTGAGCGGCACTTTTTGCACACCATGGGCTAAATGGCCAGGTCACATGGACCCCGAAGGCTCAGAGAAGATTGGGGGAAGACCCACTAGAACAGCTGTTGGAAGACAGATGGTAGCCTCCCGTCAAGGCCATCCAGCGTGTTCTTTAACTTGCACAGGGTATGGCTCTCCTGCACACGGGGCCACGGCTTAACGTCCCATCCAACGAACGGCGGCCTTTCCAAGCCCATCGGTGTCCCTTACTGACCGTGGGCATGGCGGAAAGTTTTGCGGAGATAAATCTCAACGCTGACCCAGCTGGGACTCGAACCTGGGAACTACAGATTACGAGCCTGGCGCGCTACCGACTGAGCCACCCCCGCCCCTCCCTAAACAAGGAGCCAGGGCTTTATATCTCATCCAATGGCCGACAACGTTCTCAATCCCATCGTTCTCCGCTACTAATCGTGGGCCGAGCGGAAATTTTTGAGGAGGTCTCAAAGCTCCAGCTAATGGAACACTAAACTGCGAACAGTAGATTGCGGGGCTCGCACGCTCCCGACCGAGTCAGCCTCGAATCATAACATAAGGAATTTGAACATAAAATGATACACTTTCACACATAATATCGTCCAACTGAACTTCAAGAAGCATTTCAACGGAAAATGTTTAATTTTCAACCATAATATCGTCCAACTGAAGTTTAAAATCAGGCATTTGAACGAAAATGTTTCACATTCAACCAGAACATTATCAAACTGAACTTTAATATCAGACATTTGAAAAGAAAATGTTTCACTTTGAACTATATTATCGTACAACTGAACTTTAAGATCAGGCATTTCAACGGAAAATGTTTCACTTTCAACCATAATATCGTACAACTGAACTTTAAGATCAGGCATTTCAGCGGAAAATATTTCACTTTCAACCATGATATCGTTCAAATGAACTTCCAGATCAGGAATTTAAACGGAAAATGTTTCACTTTCAACCATGATATCGTTCAAATGAACTTCAAGATCAGGCATTTCAACGGAAAATGTTTCACTTTCAACCATGATATCGTTCAAATGAACTTCCAGATCAGGCATTTCAACGGAAAATGTTTCACTTTCAACCATGATATCGTTCAAATGAACTTCCAGATCAGACATTTCAACGGAAAATGTTTCACTTTCAACCATGATATCGTTCAAATGAACTTCCAGATCAGGCTTTTGAACGGAAAATGTTTCACTTTCAACCATGATAACGTTCAAATGAACTTCCAGATCAGGCATTTCAACGGAAATTGTTTCACTTTCAACCATAATATCGTTCAAATGAACTTCCAGATCAGGCATTTCAACGGAAAATGTTTCACTTTCAACCATGATATCGTTCAAATGAACTTCCAGATCAGGCATTTCAACGGAAAATGTTTCACTTTCAACCATGATATCGTTCAAATGAACTTCCAGATCAGGCATTTCAACGGAAAATGTTTCACTTTCAACTATGATATCGTTCAAATGAACTTCCAGATCAGACATTTCAACGGAAAATGTTTCACTTTCAACCATGATATCGTTCAAATGAACTTCCAGATCAGGCTTTTGAACGGAAAATGTTTCACTTTCAACCATGATATCGTTCAAATGAACTTCCAGATCAGGCATTTCAACGGAAATTGTTTCACTTTCAACCATGATAACGTTCAAATGAACTTCAAGATTAGGCATTTCAACGGAAATTGTTTCACTTTCAACCATAATATCGTTCAAATGAACTTCCAGATCAGGCATTTCAACGGAAAATGTTTCACTTTCAACCATGATATCGTTCAAATGAACTTCCAGATCAGGCATTTCAACGGAAATTGTTTCACTTTCAACCATGATATCGTTCAAATGAACTTCAATATCAGGCATTTCAACGGAAAATGTTTCACTTTCAACCATGATATCGTTCAAATGAACTTCAAGATCAGGCATTTCAACGGAAAATGTTTCACTTTCAAACCATAATATCGTTCAAATGAACTTCAAGATCAGGCATTTCAACGGAAAATGTTTCACTTTCAACCATGATATCGTTCAAATGAACTTCAAGATCAGGCATTTCAACGGAAAATGTTTCACTTTCAACCATGATATCCTTCAAATGAACTTCCAGATCAGGCATTTCAACGGAAAACGTTTCTCTTTCAACCATAATATCGTTCAAATGAACTTCAAGATCAGGCATTTCAACGGAAAACGTTTCACTTTCAACCATAATATCGTTCAAATGAACTTCCAGAACAGGGATTTCAACGGAAAATGTTTCACTTTCAACCATAATATCGTTCCAATGAATTTCAAGATCAGGCATTTCAACGGAAAACGTTTCACTTTCAACCATAATATCGTTGGGTTGGGTTGGGTTGTTTTACCTCTGAGCGGCACTTTTTTGCACACCATGGGCTAAATGGCCAGGTCACATGGACCCCGAAGGCTCAGAGAAGGTTGGGGGAGGGGACCCACTGGAACAGCTGTTGGGAGACAGATGGTAGCCTCCCGTCAAGGCCATCCAGCGTGTTCTTTAACGTGCACAGGGTATGGCTCTCCCGCACACGGGGCCACGGCTTAACGTCCCATCCGACGGACGGCGGCCTTTCCAAGCCCATCGGTGTCCCCTACTGACCATGGGCAGGGCGGGGAATTTTGCGGAGATAAATCTCAACGCTGACCCAGCTGGGACTCGAACCTGGGAACTACAGATTACGAGCCTGGCGCCCATAATATCGTTCAAATGAACTTCAAGATCAGGCATTTCAACGGAAAATGTTTCACTTTCAACCATGATATCGTTCAAATGAACTTCCAGATCAGGAATTTAAACGGAAAATGTTTCACTTTCAACCATGATATCGTTCAAATGAACTTCAAGATCAGGCATTTCAACGGAAAATGTTTCCCTTTCAACCATGATATCGTTCAAATGAACTTCCAGATCAGGCATTTCAACGGAAAATGTTTCCCTTTCAACCATGATATCGTTCAAATGAACTTCAAGATCAGGCATTTCAACGGAAAACGTTTCTCTTTCAACCATAATATCGTTCAAATGAACTTCCAGATCAGGCATTTCAACGGAAAATGTTTCACTTTCAACCATAATATCGTTCAAATGAACTTCCAGATCAGGCATTTCAACGGAAAACGTTTCACTTTCAACCATAATATCGTTCAAATGAACTTCCAGATCAGGCATTTCAAACGGAAAATGTTTCACTTTCAACAATAATATCGTTCCAATGAATTTCAAGATCAGGCATTTCAACGGAAAACGTTTCACTTTCAACCATGATATCGTTCCAATGAACTTCAAGATCAGGCATTTCAATGGAAAACGTTTCACTTTCAACGATAATATCGTTCAAATGAACTTCAAGATCAGGCATTTCAACGGAAAACGTTTCTCTTTCAACCATAATATCGTTCAAATGAACTTCCAGATCAGGCATTTCAACGGAAAATGTTTCACTTTCAACCATAATATCGTTCAAATGAACTTCCAGATCAGGCATTTCAACGGAAAACGTTTCACTTTCAACCATAATATCGTTCAAATGAACTTCCAGATCAGGCATTTCAAAGGAAAATGTTTCACTTTCAACAATAATATCGTTCCAATGAATTTCAAGATCAGGCATTTCAACGGAAAACGTTTCACTTTCAACCATGATATCGTTCCAATGAACTTCAAGATCAGGCATTTCAATGGAAAACGTTTCACTTTCAACGATAATATCGTTCAAATGAACTTCAAGATCAGGCATTTCAACGGAAAACGTTTCTCTTTCAACCATAATATCGTTCAAATGAACTTCCAGATCAGGCATTTCAACGGAAAATGTTTCACTTTCAACCATAATATCGTTCAAATGAACTTCCAGATCAGGCATTTCAACGGAAAACGTTTCACTTTCAACCATAATATCGTTCAAATGAACTTCCAGATCAGGCATTTCAACGGAAAATGTTTCACTTTCAACAATAATATCGTTCCAATGAATTTCAAGATCAGGCATTTCAACGGAAAACGTTTCACTTTCAACCATGATATCGTTCCAATGAACTTCAAGATCAGGCATTTCAATGGAAAACGTTTCACTTTCAACGATAATATCGTTCAAATGAACTTCAAGATCAGGCATTTCAACGGAAAACGTTTCTCTTTCAACCATAATATCGTTCAAATGAACTTCCAGATCAGGCATTTCAACGGAAAATGTTTCACTTTCAACAATAATATCGTTCCAATGAATTTCAAGATCAGGCATTTCAACGGAAAACGTTTCACTTTCAACCATGATATCGTTCCAATGAACTTCAAGATCAGGCATTTCAATGGAAAACGTTTCACTTTCAACGATAATATCGTTCAAATGAACTTCAAGATCAGGCATTTCAACGGAAAACGTTTCTCTTTCAACCATAATATCGTTCAAATGAACTTCCAGATCAGGCATTTCAACGGAAAATGTTTCACTTTCAACCATAATATCGTTCAAATGAACTTCCAGATCAGGCATTTCAACGGAAAACGTTTCACTTTCAACCATAATATCGTTCAAATGAACTTCCAGATCAGGCATTTCAAAGGAAAATGTTTCACTTTCAACAATAATATCGTTCCAATGAATTTCAAGATCAGGCATTTCAACGGAAAACGTTTCACTTTCAACCATGATATCGTTCCAATGAACTTCAAGATCAGGCATTTCAATGGAAAACGTTTCACTTTCAACGATAATATCGTTCAAATGAACTTCAAGATCAGGCATTTCAACGGAAAACGTTTCACTTTCAACCATAATATCGTTCAAATGAACTTCCAGATCAGGCATTTCAACGGAAAATGTTTCACTTTCAACAATAATATCGTTCCAATGAATTTCAAGATCAGGCATTTCAACGGAAAACGTTTCACTTTCAACGATAATATCGTTCAAATGAACTTCAAGATCAGGCATTTCAACGGAAAACGTTTCTCTTTCAACCATAATATCGTTCAAATGAACTTCCAGATCAGGCATTTCAACGGAAAATGTTTCACTTTCAACAATAATATCGTTCCAATGAATTTCAAGATCAGGCATTTCAACGGAAAACGTTTCACTTTCAACCATAATATCGTTCCAATGAACTTCAAGATCAGGCATTTCAATGGAAAACGTTTCACTTTCAACGATAATATCGTTCAAATGAACTTCAAGATCAGGCATTTCAACGGAAAACGTTTCACTTTCAACGATAATATCGTTCAAATGAACTTCAAGATCAGGCATTTCAACGGAAAACGTTTCTCTTTCAACCATAATATCGTTCAAATGAACTTCCAGATCAGGCATTTCAACGGAAAATGTTTCACTTTCAACAATAATATCGTTCCAATGAATTTCAAGATCAGGCATTTCAACGGAAAACGTTTCACTTTCAACCATGATATCGTTCCAATGAACTTCAAGATCAGGCATTTCAATGGAAAACGTTTCACTTTCAACGATAATATCGTTCAAATGAACTTCAAGATCAGGCATTTCAACGGAAAACGTTTCACTTTCAACGATAATATCGTTCAAATGAACTTCAAGATCAGGCATTTCAACGGAAAACGTTTCACTTTCAACCATAATATCGTTCAAATGAACTTCAAAATCAGGCATTTCAACGGAAAACGTTTCACTTTCAACAATAATATCGTTCCAATGAACTTCAAGATCAGGCATTTCAATGGAAAACGTTTCACTTTCAACGATAATATCGTTCCAATGAACTTCAAGATCAGGCATTTCAATGGAAAACGTTTCACTTTCCAACGATAATATCGTTCAAATGAACTTCAAGATCAGGCATTTCAACGGAAAACGTTTCTCTTTCAACCATAATATCGTTCAAATGAACTCCAGATCAGGCATTTCAACGGAAAACGTTTCACTTTCAACCATGATCTGTTCCAATGAACTTCAAGATCAGGCATTTCAATGGAAAACGTTTCACTTTCAACGATAATATCGTTCAAATGAACTTCAAGATCAGGCATTTCAACGGAAAACGTTTCACTTTCAACGATAATATCGTTCAAATGAACTTCAAGATCAGGCATTTCAACGGAAAACGTTTCACTTTCAACCATAATATCGTTCAAATGAACTTCCAGATCAGGCATTTCAACGGAAAATGTTTCACTTTCAACAATAATATCGTTCCAATGAACTTCAAGATCAGGCATTTCAATGGAAAACGTTTCACTTTCAACGATAATATCGTTCCAATGAACTTCAAGATCAGGCATTTCAATGGAAAACGTTTCACTTTCAACGATAATATCGTTCAAATGAACTTCAAGATCAGGCATTTCAACGGAAAACGTTTCTCTTTCAACCATAATATCGTTCAAATGAACTTCCAGATCAGGCATTTCAACGGAAAATGTTTCACTTTCAACAATAATATCGTTCCAATGAACTTCAAGATCAGGCATTTCAATGGAAAACGTTTCACTTTCAACGATAATATCGTTCCAATGAACTTCAAGATCAGGCATTTCAATGGAAAACGTTTCACTTTCAACGATAATATCGTTCAAATGAACTTCAAGATCAGGCATTTCAACGGAAAACGTTTCACTTTCAACCATAATATCGTTCAAATGAACTTCCAGATCAGGCATTTCAACGGAAAATGTTTCACTTTCAACAATAATATCGTTCCAATGAACTTCAAGATCAGGCATTTCAATGGAAAACGTTTCACTTTCAACGATAATATCGTTCCAATGAACTTCAAGATCAGGCATTTCAATGGAAAACGTTTCACTTTCAACGATAATATCGTTCAAATGAACTTCAAGATCAGGCATTTCAACGGAAAACGTTTCTCTTTCAACCATAATATCGTTCAAATGAACTTCAAGATCAGGCATTTCAACGGAAAACGTTTCACTTTCAACCATAATATCGTTCAAATGAACTTCCAGATCAGGCATTTCAACGGAAAATGTTTCACTTTCAACAATAATATCGTTCCAATGAACTTCAAGATCAGGCATTTCAATGGAAAACGTTTCACTTTCAACGATAATATCGTTCCAATGAACTTCAAGATCAGGCATTTCAATGGAAAACGTTTCACTTTCAACGATAATATCGTTCAAATGAACTTCAAGATCAGGCATTTCAACGGAAAACGTTTCACTTTCAACCATAATATCGTTCAAATGGACTTCAAGATCAAGCATTTCAAAGGAAAATGTTTCACTTTCAAGAATAATATCGTTCAAATTGAAATTAATATCAGATATTTCAACGACAAATATTTCACTTTTAACCATAATGTCATCCAATTGAACTTTAATATCAGGCATTTCAATGAAAATGTTTCACTTTCAACCATAATACCGTTCGAATGAACTTCAAGATTTAAACACGAAATGCTCTATTTTTATCCCAATATCTTCTAACTGAACTTTCAGATTACGAATTTGAACATAAAAAACTCCACTTTCATCCATAATATCTTTCCACTGAACTTTAAGATCAGAAATTTAAAGAAGAAAATTTTCAGTTTCAAATCGTGGAGAGTTCGGCTCTTAATCAAGATTATCGTAAATATCTGATTCCTAAGATTTCTATGTTGATTCGCTATAAATTTCGAACTGCGCCCATGAGATCTAAAAATTTCGAATTGCGCCCATGAGATCTAAAAATTTCAAAAGTAAAATTTCTTTCCGAAAAATTGTAAACCCACTCGCCCCTAACGAAAACATTAAATTTCTAAAATTATCCTCACCGATATGTTTTTCATTTGGGGATTCCCTATTGTTCAATATCTGTACTCGAGTACCTCGATGTAGATGCGAGTACTTTGTGGTAGTGAAACAACGTATTCCGACAACTTGTTCATTTTTTTGAATATAACAATTTTTAGGACGTCTCCGTGGGTTGTTGGGTTATTTTAAATCTGAGCGGCACTTTTTTGCACACCATGGGCTAAATGGCCAGGTCACAAGGACCCCGAAGACTCAGAGAAGGTTGGGGGTTGGGTTTGTTCATTTTTTTGAATATAACAATTTTTAGGACGTCTCCGTGGGTTGTTGGGTTGTTTTACCTCTGAGCGGCACTTTTTTGCACACCATGGGCTAAATGGCCAGGTCACAAGGACCCCGAAGACTCAGAGAAGGTTGGGGGTTGGGTTGTTTTACCTCTGAGCGGCACTTTTTTTGCACACCATGGGCTAAATGGCCAGGTCACATGGACCCCGAAGGCTCAGAGAAGGTTGGGGGAGGGGACCCACTGGAACAGCTGTTGGGAGACAGATGGTAGCCTCCCGTCAAGGCCATCCAGCGTGTTCTTTAACGTTGGGTTGTTTTACCTCTGAGCGGCACTTTTTTGCACACCATGGGCTAAATGGCCAGGTCACATGGACCCCGAAGGCTCATAGAAGGTTGGGGGAGGGGACCCACTGGAACAGCTGTTGGGAGACAGGTGGTAGCCTTCCGACAAGACCATCCAGCGTGTTCTTTAAAGTGCACAAGGTATGTCTCTCCCGCACACTGAGCCACGGCTTAACGTCCCATCCGACGGACGGCAGTCTTTCCAAGCCCATCGGTTTCCCCTACTGACCGTGAGCAGGGAATTTTGCGGAGATAAATCTCAACGCTGACCCAGCAGGGACTCGAACCTGGGAACTACAGATTACGAGCCTGGCGCGCTACCGACTGAGCCACCCCCGCCCCTGAGTTAAAGGAAACAACCAACTCGAACAGTTAGAAAATGAGCAACTCACATCTCAATTCTTACAAGTGCACGGGTACTAAGGTCAAACCAGTACAAGTGACAGAAAAAAAAAAACTGCTTAAAAGCGTATGACCTCTGGTTCAAAAGGCGACGACAGAACAAATAACCCGCGGTTAGGGGGAGAAGGGGAAAAAATCCACCTCTCACAAAGATAACCCCTTTTGGATTTCTTCCGCGGAAACTTTCTCAACCGTCATCGCCGATGCAGTTCAAGCAACCTCCTGTCCTGTCATTCAAACGACGAGAACGTGTGACCGGGGTTTTAAAAAGGCAGAAAAACTTAACGATTCCATCGGGTTTAAATTAGAAAACATCCCCAACGCCAGCGAAGTTCACCGCGGGAAGTCGTTCGGCGGACACGTACGAAACCCGACTGGAAAGGTTTGATAGATACATAAGTTACGGAGAAGATGGGGGAAGCAAAAAAAAAAGAAAAAAAAAACCTAGTGGAATTTTGAAATGAAATGATTTCTAATCTATTCTCCGACTTATCACTTCAACATCCAGATCCTTTTGGGTTCGGATGAGGGAGGGAGGGATGAGGATGGGGAGGAGGAAATACACGTGGTCATTCGTCTTGTCATCCCAAACAACAGATTCACTATTCTTCTCTCCCCCCTCTCGTTCTATCTCTCCCCTCTCTTTCTTCCGAAAACCCCAGAAGCCACTGCGCGGAGTGATATACGGTCAGAAGACAGAACGAAGCGAAGAGCAAAAGAGATCGAGATGAGAGGCGAAGAATGCGCGTGCGAAAAGGGAGGCCGCGGCACCGGCGTCACGCGCCGCCGTAATTCTGTCACACTGCAGGTAAACACACCTGTAAATTAGGCGACGATATCTCCACTCTGGTCGTGACAGTTCGCGACCCCGAATGGCAAAGATTTACAAGCCCGGGGGGGGACTAGAGGAGGGGGCGTAAAACCCGATACAGATAGCAAATGGCAGTCGAAAGAGATAGGCACAATCCGACGACTGTTACCGTGCGGTTTTTACGGCCGACCTCGGCGCGTTAGCGCGTGCGCCTAGACGTCATCCCATCATTTCCTCCCTCCTTGTTCATTCTTTTCACATTGTATCTTCGTTGGCTCCCCTCCCCCCCTTTCTGTCTCCTCCCCCTTTTCCTACTTTCTCACCCTCGAGCACGGAGTACAGACACGACGGTGGTACGACAGGAATCTGGCAAGACGGCAGATTTTTATTTTTTTTTCCCCTTCTTTCTGTGTCAGCGTGATGGCGGTCGGTGATTGTAAGAGGTTGGACCCGTGCACGAGATGCGACCTCCACCGAGGACAGTGTAGCCAAGTCCTCACTTTAGGACTCTCGAGATCGGGAAATAGTACGCAGAAGAGACGCAAGGGGCGCAGATTTCCTTTTCTTGTTCAGATACATTGTTTGGAGTCCCAGAGGAACATTGTTGTACCAAGAGGTTTGTTAAACCTTTTTTGGACGAGCATTGTTTTGCCCCAAGAATGCAATTACTTCACTTGGGAAACACATTGTTTTCTGAACACAACGGATATTTTTCCCCCCTCAGCAACATTGTTTTCTGTACTCAAAGAATATACGGATATTTCCCCCCCTCAGGAATATTGTTTTCTGTACTCAAAGAATATACGGATATTTTTTCCCCTTAGCAACATTGTTTTCTGTACTCAAAGAATATACGGATATTTTTCCCCTCAGCAACATTGTTTTCTGTACTCAAAGAATATACGGATATTTTTACCCCCTCAGCAACATTGTTTTCTGTACTCAAAGAATATACGGATATTTTTACCCCCTCAGCAACATTGTTTTCTGTACTCAAAGAATATACGGATATTTTTCCCCTCAGCAACATTGTTTTCTGTACTCAAAGAATATACGGATATTTTTTCCCCTCAGCAACATTGTTTTCTGTACTCAAAGAATATATAGATATTTTTCCCCCTCAGCAACATTGTTTCCTGTACTCAAAGAATATACGGATATTTTTTTCCCCTCAGCAACATTGTTTTCTGTACTCAAAGAATATACGGATATTTTTCCCCTCAGCAACATTGTTTTCTGTACTCAAAGAATATACGGATATTTTTTCCCCTCAGCAACATTGTTTTCTGTACTCAAAGAATATATAGATATTTTTCCCCCTCAGCAACATTGTTTTCTGTACTCAAAGAATATACGGATACTTTTTCCCCCTCAGCAACATTGTTTTCTGTACTCAAAGAATATACGGATATTTTTTCCCCCTCAGCAACATTGTTTTCTGTACTCAAAGAATATACGGATATTTTTTCCCCCTCAGCAACATTGTTTTCTGTACTCAAAGAATATACGGATATTTTTTTCCCTTCAGCAACATTGTTTTCTGTACTCAAAGAATATACGGATATTTTTCCCCCCTCAGCAACATTGTTTTCTGTACTCAAAGAATATACGGATATTTTTTCCCCTCAGCAACGTTGTTTTCTGTACTCAAAGAATATACGGATATTTTTTCCCCTCAGCAACGTTGTTTTCTGTACTCAAAAAATATACGGATATTTTTTCCCCTCAGCAACATTGTTTTTTGTACTCAAAGAATATACGGATATTTTTTCCCCTCAGCAACATTGTTTTCTGTACTCAAAGAATATACGGATATTTTTCCCCCCTCAGCAACATTGTTTTCTGTATTCAAAGAATATAGTTTTTTTTTTTCCAACAATGATTTCACCCATTGCGCAAAACTGAAATCAAAAACGGAATTATTATGTTTCTGAAAAGAATTATTTTCCTTAAAACTGCATTGTTTTACGAACGAAAATATTGCACTGTTTTGGCGCATGTCTGAATCATAGTTAGTTTTTTTTATTAGGAGTATTATTTTACACGGGGTATCCTCTCTGACCTTCTATTATGGCACATAAACTGACAGGCTCCTGTCAGACCTCTGTGGCAAGCAGCTGCTTGAGAGGGTATTTATTTATTTTTATTTTATTTAAAAAAATTATTGTTCTACTTGTGAACAGTTTCTACTACAAAGATTATTGTTCACTTCTCATTATTACCACTAACCAAAAGCATTGTTGTACATTGTCCAATGTATGAGAAGCATTGTTTCAATTCTTCACCAAAAAAGAACTGGAAGGAGTGCAATTATTTCATTCATGAAAATTACCGTTTCTTAAATATGAATAACGATACTTTTGCACAATGCAACCCTGGAATTTTATCGAACATAGAATGTCTACAATTCACAAGACAACTGAGGCAGTCGCCGAATTATTATTTTGAAAATAAATCCCTGTTTTATAAAAATATAAATATTCTCTCAAGCTGGTTGGTTTGGGTTGTTTTACCTCTGAGCGGCACTTTTTTGCACACCATGGGCTAAATGGCCAGGTCACATGGCCCCGAAGGCTCAGAGAAGGTTGGGGGAGGGGACCCACTGGAATAGCTGTTGGGAGACAGATGGTAGCCTCCCGTCAAGGCCATCCAGCGTGTTCTTTACGTTGGGTTGTTTTACCTGAGCGGCACTTTTTTGCACACCATGGGCTAAATGGCCAGGTCACATAGGCTCAGAGAAGGTTGGGGGAGGGGACCCACTGGAATAGCTGTTGGGAGACAGATGGTAGCCTCCCGTCAAGGCCATCCAGCGTGTTCTTTAACGTTGGGTTGTTTTACCTCTGAGCGGAGGGGCGGGATTGGCTCAGTCGGTAGCGCGCCAGGCTCGTAATCTGTAGTTCCCAGGTTCGAGTCCCAGCTGGGTCAGCATTGAGATTTATCTCCGCAAAATTCCCCGCCCTGCCCACGGTCAGTAGGGGACACTGATGGGCTTGGAAAGGCCGCCGTCCGTCGGATGGGACGTTAAGCCGTGGCCCCGTGTCCGGGAGAGCCATACCCTGTGCACGTTAAAGAACACGCTGGATGGCCTTGACGGGAGGCTACCATCTGTCTCCCAACAGCTGTTCCAGTGGGTCCCCTCACCCAACCTTCTCTGAGCCTTCGGGGTCCATGTGACCTGGCCATTTAGCCCATGGTGTGCAAAAAAGTGCCGCTCAGAGGTAAAACAACCCAACCCAAAAACAACCTCTGAGCGGCACTTTTTTGCACACCATGGGCTAAATGGCCAGGTCACATAGGCTCAGAGAAGGTTGGGGGAGGGGACCCACTGGAATAGCTGTTGGGAGACAGATGGTAGCCTCCCGTCAAGGCCATCCAGCGTGTTCTTTAACGTTGGGTTGTTTTACCTCTGAGCGGCACTTTTTTGCACACCATGGGCTAAATGGCCAGGTCACATAGGCTCAGAGAAGGTTGGGGGAGGGGACCCACTGGAATAGCTGTTGGGAGACAGATGGTAGCCTCCCGTCAAGGCCATACAGCGTGTTCTTTAACGTTGGGTTGTTTTACCTCTGAGCGGCACTTTTTTGCACACCATGGGCTAAATAGCCAGGTCACAGATACCCCGAAGGCTCAGAGAAGGTTGGGGGAGAGGACCCACTGGAACAGCTGTTGGGAGACAGATGGTAGCCTCCAGTCAAGGCCATCCAGCGTGTTCTTTAACGTTGGATGGCCTTGACTGGAGGCTACCATTTGTCTCCCAATCCGCCCCCGCCCCAAGAGAACTGAGGCAATCGCCGAATTATTATTTTGAAAATAAATCCCTGTTTTATAAAAATAGAAATATTCTCTCAAGCTGCTTGACACAGCGATCTGACATGAACTTGTAAGTAATATAAGCCGTAGTATATCCCGTAGTAGTTCCCTGTGGATGACGAGACCTCAGCAGAAACACAACACAAACATCCAGGTCTAACCTGGAGGTCGAACCCAGGTCCCTTTGATCAGTTACAAGCCCGGGGGGGCTAGGGGACGGGGCGTAAAACCCGATACAGAAAGCAAATGGTAGTCGAAAGAGATAGGCACAATCCGACGACTGTTACCGTGCGGGGGGGGGGGGGGGGCTCAGTCGGTAGCGCGCCAGGCTCGTAATCTGCAGTTCCCAGGTTCGAGTCCCAGCTGAGTCAGCGTTGAGATTCATCTCCGCAAAATTCCCCGCCCTGCCCACGGTCAGTAGGGGACGCCGATGGGCTTGGAAAGGCCGCCGTCCGTCGGATGGGACGTTAAGACGTGGCCCCGTGTGCGGGAGAGCCATACCCTGTGCACGTTAAAGAACACGCTGGATGGCCTTGACGGGAGGCTACTATCTGTCTCCCAACAGCTGTTTCAGTGGGTCCCCTCCCCCAACCTTCTCTGAGCCTTCGGGGTCCATGTGACCTGGCCATTTCGCCCATGGTGTGCAAAAAAAGTGCCGCTCAGAGATAAAACAACCTAACCCAAGTTACCGTGCGGTTTTTACAGCCGACCTCGGCGCGTTAACGCGTGCACATCGACGTCATCCCTTTCGGCCACGTGACTATGAGCACAAGAATGTTGGGGGCCTATACAAAGATGAATTTTTGTAAATATATTCGTTGACATTAGGTCTCAGTCATACCAAAAAATTTCCTAGACATCTACTTCTTTTGCAAACGCATCCAAAAGTCGAGTACTTAATAAAAAAAATTCCTCTAATATGTTATTTTTCTGCCGAAATGTATAGTTGCTGAAAATAGGTCTAATTAGTGAAGTCACAATTTCTAGCCAGTAGTTTTTTTTTTGTAAATGCATTCAGCATTCGAACACTTGATATCAAAAATACAACAATTAGTATAGTTGCTGACAATTGTCCATTCCACTGATAATTAACAATTATCCATTCCACTGATAATTAACAATTGTCCATTCTACTGACAATTAACAATTCTCCATTCCGCTGATAATTAACCATTGTCCATTCCACTGACAATTAACAATTGTCCATTCCACTGAAAATTAACAATTGTTCATTCCACTGACAATTACCCATTCCACTAACAATGAACACTTGTCCATTCCACTGACAATGAACACTTGTCCATTCCACTGACAATTAACAATTGTCCATTCCACTGACAATTAACACTTGTCCATTCCATTGACAATTAACAATTGTCCATTCCACTGACAATTAACACTTGTCAATTCCATTGACAATTAACAATTGTCCATTCCACTGATAATTGAGAATTGTCCATTCCACTGACAATTAACACTTGTCCATTCCACTGATAATTGACAATTGTTCATTCCACTGACAATTACCCATTCCACTGACAATTAACAATTGTCCATTCCACTGATAATTAACAATTGTCCATTCCACTGACAATTAACAATTGTCCATTCCACTGACAATTAACAATTGTCCATTCCACTGACAATTAACACTTGTCAATTCCATTGACAATTAACAATTGTCCATTCCACTGGTAATTGAGAATTGTCCATTCCACTGACATTCGTCCATTCCACTGATAATTGACAATTTTTCATTCCACTGACAATTAACAATTGTCCATTCCACTGACAATTAACAATTGTCCATTCCACTGACAATTAACACTTGTCCATTCCACTGACAATTGTCCATTCCACTGATAATTAACAATTATCCATTCCACTGATAATTAACAATTATCCATTCCACTGATAATTAACAATTGTCCATTCTACTGACAATTAACAATTCTCCATTCCGCTGATAATTAACCATTGTCCATTCCGCTGACAATTAACAATTGTTCATTCCACTGACAATTACCCATTCCACTGACAATGAACATTTGTCCATTCCACTGACAATTAACAATTGTCCATTCCACTGACAATTAACACTTGTCCATTCCATCGACAATTAACAATTGTCCATTCCATCGACAATTAACAATTGTCCATTCCATCGACAATTAACACTTGTCAATTCCACTGACAATTAACAATTGTCCATTCCACTGACAATTAACACTTGTACATTCCACTGACAATTAACACTTGTCCACTCCACTGACACTTCTCCATTCCACTGACACTCGTCCATTCCACTGATAATTAACAATTGTTCATTCCACTGACAATTAACAATTGTCCATTCCACTGACAATTAACACTTGTCCATTCCACTGACAATTAACAATTGTCCATTCCACTGACAATTGTCCATTCCACTGATAATTGACAATTGTCCATTTCACTGACAATTAACACTTGTCCATTCCACTGACAATTAACACTTGTCCATTCCACTGACAATTAACACTTGTCCATTCCACTAACAATTAACACTTGTCCATTCCACTGACAATTAACAATTGTCCATTCCACTGACAATTAACAATTGTCCATTCCACTGATAATTGACAATTGTCCATTCCACTGACAATTAACACTTGTCCATTCCACTGACAATTAACACTTGTCCATTCCACTGACAATTAACACTTGTCCATTCCACTGACAATTAACAATTGTCCATTCCGCTGACAATTGACAATTGTCCATTCCACTGATAATTGACAATTGTCCATTCCACTGACAATTGTTCTCTTTCGTAACAGTTTCTAGACATTTAGTTCTTTTCTAAATGCATCCAACATTTTAGCACTTGATAACAAAATTTCTTCAATTCTCAGTCCCAACGTGAGATTGAGAGAGTCGTAGGAAACTTACTCTCAGAACAAAATCTCCCTCATCTTGTGTACGCCGACGTGAAAGTGGGAACATTTCATTCCCAGTAACCAAAACGTGACGAAAATTAAGCACATCGTCGATTTGAGGAATTGGACTCTGTGCGTGTGTGTGACAGAAGGGGAGAGAGAGAGAGCGTAGGGGGTGAGGAGTGGGGAGGAGGACATAAATGACGTCATTTCCGGTCGGCCCTCCCTCGCAGACGCGAGTGTGGGTTTTAGATGTGTGCCCGCCAGTTTCTGCGAGCAGAGCGCGCGCGTATGATTGAGAGTAGTAGCAGTTAAGAGTAGGCCCAGTGCAATCCGATCTTTCTTGCCAGATGGCTGGGCTTGCTAGTGGTGGTGGCTAGGAGAGGGAGGACGAAGAATTAGTGCTTGGGGGAGGCAAATGGATGGGGGGATGGAAGTAACAGAAGTTTTGAAATGTCGCCCGCTTTTCAAGGATAAAGATGGACGCGACGAGGAGAGATGAACTAGCAACGAGATGACGCGACCCTGGATGATAAATTTGTGTACTTTAATGTCGTTTGGTGAGGAGGAATAACGTCGTCTGTTTTTTTTTCGTCTGGATGTGGTTTCGTTCGTCTGTTTGGTGATCACGTCCATGTTCTTACTGGAAAGATGGTTAGAGTGTTGTGGGAGGTTATCTGGATTTTTTTTTTTTGCACTTTCGCACCTTTTCCTAGAGAGTAAATTCATACGCAAACAGCGCCACTATTGGTTCAGGTCCAAGGAAGTATTTTTGGGGGAGGGAACGGCACTTTTTGCACACCATGGGCTAAATGGCCAGGTCACATGGACCCCGATGACTCAGAGAAGGTTGGGGGAGGGACCCACTGGAACAGCTGTTGGGAGACAGATGGTAGCCTCCCGTCAAGGTCATCCAGCGTGTTCTTTAACGTGCACAGGGTATGGCTCTCCCGTACACGGGACCACGACTCTGTCCCCTACTGACCGTGGGCAGGACGGGGAATTTTGCGGAGATAAATCTCAACGCTGACCCAGCTGGGACTGGAACCTGAGAACTACAGATTACGAGCCTGGCGCGCTACCGACTGAGCCACCCCTGCCCCCTTTTGGTGGGAGGTGTGTGGGCGAGGCCACGACTCTGTCCCCTACTGACCGTGGGCAGGACGGGGAATTTTGCGGAGATAAATCTCAACGCTGACCCAGCTGGGACTGGAACCTGAGAACTACAGATTACGAGCTTGGCGCGCTACCGACTGAGCCACCCCTGCCCCCTTTTGGTGGGAGGTGTGTGGATCATAGAAAAATTATTAAGTAAGGAACTCCTGAAAATGGCGTCAGTTAATTAATGTCATCCCTTTATATGGCCGCTGCCATTAATCCCTACCTTGAAAACACTTTTGTTAGTAATTATAACAGCTGACAATAGATCTCATTTGTAAAAGGCAGTTTCTAAAAACCTAGTTCTTTCGTTGGGTTGTTTGGGTTGTTTTACCTCTGAGCGGCACTTTTTTGCACACCATGGGCTAAATGGCCAGGTCACATGGACCCCGAAGGCTCAGAGAAGGTTGGGGGAGGGGACCCACTGGAACAGCTGTTGGGAGACAGATGGTAGCCTCCCGTCAAGGCCATCCGGCGTGTTCTTTAACGTGTACAGGGTATGTCTCTCCCGCACACGGGGCCACGGCTTAACGTCCCATCCGACGGATGGCGGCCTTTCCAAGCCCATCGGTGTCCCCTACTGACCGTGGGCAGGGCGGGGAATTTTCCGGAGATAAATCTCAACGCTGACCCAGCTGAGACTCGAACCTAGTAGTTCTTTCGTAAAAGCATTCATCAGTGAAGCGTTTGATCTGAAAAAATTGTCAGTAATTATAGTTGCTGAAAATTGATCTCATTAGTAAAGATAATTTCTAGAAACTTTCTCTTTATGTAAATGCATCCAACAGTCGAAAAAGTTATACAAAAAATGCATTCAATACATTTTGTCAGTAAACAAAGTTGCTGACAATAGGTCAAATTAGTAAAGACAATTTCTCGATATTTAGTTCTTTTGAAAATGCATCTTGAAGTCAAGCACTTGATCCAAAAAAAAATTCAATACTTTTTTGGCAGTAAGTATAGTTGCTGACAATAGGTCAAATTAGTAAAGACAATTTCTCGATACTTAATTCTTTTGAAAATGCATCTCGAAGTCAAGCACTTGATCCAAAAAAAATTCAATACTTTTTTGGCAGTAAGTATAGTTGCTGACAATAGGTCAAATTAGTAAAGACAATTTCTCGATACTTAGTTCTTTTGAAAATGCATCTTGAAGTCAAGCACTTGATCCAAAAAAAATTCAATACTTTTTTCTTTTTTGGCAGTAAGTATAGTTGCTGACAATAGGTCAAATTAGTAAAGACAATTTCTCGAAACTTAGTTCTTTTGAAAATGCATCTCGAAGTCAAGCACTTGATCCAAAAAAAATTCAATACTTTTTTGGCAGTAAGTATAGTTGCTGACAATAGGTCAAATTAGTAAAGACAATTTCTCGATACTTTGTTCTTTTGAAAATGCATCTCGAAGTCAAGCACTTGATCCAAAAAAAATTCAATACTTTTTTGGCAGTAAGTATCATCATCATCATCATCATCCTCAAGCAGCCATGGGCTACGGAGGTCCAACCAGACCGTGCAATTTAGTTCTCCAAGCAAGTCTATCCTGAGCTACATCTACTGCATCTGGCCACTGCACACCAATTCTAAACAAGGTCCTGTTTGACATTCTAGTTCTTTTCTAAATGCATCTAGCAGTCAAGCACTCGATATAAAAAAATTATTTCAATAAGGTATTTTTTTTAAAAGCATATAATAATAGATCTCAGTAACATTTTGTAAACGCATCTAACAGTAGAGAAATTAATTTAAAAAAAAATTCTTCCAATAAGACACTTTTTCTGTCAGAAAGCATGATTGTTGACAATAAATCTGATTGGACCCTCGTGTCTCAAAATCCCGATTGGGAATCGAACCCCCGATTGGGTTTGTCGATTACAGAAATCGACAAACTGTTCCTCTATATGGACATCACTATCCCTGATCAAATAGATGCTCTTGCATTACGTAAAAGATGCAGATGGAACTGATGCAAAGTTAGAGGGGGGGGGGGGGAAGAGATTGGATATGATAGAACATGCCATCTTTCAAAACTTTGAACATCCTCCTGATCATTGAAACTTCGGTCTTTAGAGGAGCAACTGGTTTTGAATGTCCAGATTAGGTATATTTAGTTGTTTGGGGGGGGGGGGGGGCGAATTACGGAGGATATAAAAGGGAGGGGGGGAGCTTCCTGTAAGAGAATTCTCGGTGCTAAACAGCTCAGAATTCACAGTCTGGTCTTCCGGATCGAAATAGATTCCGTTTTGATCTTGAGATTTCCGAAGTTTAATTGAATTTAAGAGTAAGTTTTGGAGAGGAAGACGTTGGAGATCAATATCAGTCGTTTTGGGATTAACTTTTCAAAGCACGTGGCGGCATCAAGTCCGTAGTTTTGGACGTGCAAGTCACATTTGCGCGAGACTTTGAATGCACGATGTTTGGGATGTTTATGAATCTAAAAACTGCAACAGATATTCATCGACTCTGTGAATAAGGGATGCTCAACTATCGAAGAGAATGATGCATTGTTTTTTCAAACTTAGCGCAAAAAAAAACAATTATTGAAGGAATTTTCTGTATTAAGTGCTCGAACGTTTGATGCATTTACAAAAGCAGTTACATGGCTAGAAACTCTGGGTTGGGTTGTTTTACCTCTGAGCGGCACTTTTTTACACACCATGGGCTAAATGGCCAGGTCACATGGACCCCGAAGGCTCAGAGAAGGTTTGGGGAGGGGACCCACTGGAACAGCTGTTGGTAGACAGGTGGTAGCCTCCCGTCAAGGCCATCCAGCGTATTCTTTAACGTGCACAGGATATGGCTCTCCCGCGCACGGGGCCACGGCTTAACGTCCCATCCGACGGACGGCGGCCTTTCCAAGCCCATCGGTGTCCCCTACTGACCGTGGGCAGGGCGGGGAATTTTGCGGAGGTAAATCTCAACGCTGACCCAGCTGGGACTCGAACCTGGGAACTACAGATTACGAGCCTGGCGCGCTACCGACTGAGCCACCCCCGCCCCCAAGTATCGAAGGGAATGATGCATTGTTTTTTCCAACTTAGTGCAAAAAAAAAAACAATTATTGAAGGAATTTTCGGTATTAAGTGCTAGAAACTCTTTGATGATTTTACAAAGGCACTTACATGGCTAGAAACTCTGTATTTACGAACGAAGACTATTGTCATCAACTGAAATTACTGCCAAAAAAAAGAATCATTGAAAAAAAAGTATCAGCGAATCATTTTATACGAAGTGCTCCACTGTTGCATGCGTTTACAAAAGAACTAGGTTTCTAGAAATTGCCTTTAGTAACGAGATCTACTTTCAGCAACTAAAAATACTTCCAAAAAATATATCTTATTAGAGCAATTTTTTTTTGTATTAAATTCTGGACTCTTGGATGCATTTAGAAAAGAACTGAGTATTTATAAACTGTTTTCACTAATGAGACCTATTGTCAGCAAGTAAAATTAATTCCAAAAAAAGCACAGTTGCTCAAAAAAATATCCGAAAGCTATGGTTGATTACAGAATTCAGAAAAAATATCTGGCTACTTTTTTTTTTAGAAAGTAGTGATCTGGTAAACTTCGTGTACTATGTAAAACCATTCCCACAATCGCGTTTTGCTACAATGTAACACCATTCCCATTATTCTTAACAATGTAACGCAATTCCCATTATTCTCCTAACGCAACATTGTAACACCATTCCCATTATTCTTCCAACGCAACAATGTAGCACATTTCCCATTTTTCTCCTAACGCAACAATGTAACACCATTCCATATTACACTCCTTTCGTAACAATGTAAAACTTTTCCCACCATTTGCCTAACGCAACAATATAGCACATTTCCCATCATTCTCCTAAAGCAATAACGTAGCACATTTCCCATTATTCTCCTAAAGCAACAACGTAGCACATTTCCCATTATTCTCTTATCGCAACAATGTAGCACATTTCCCATCATTCTCCTAAAGCAACAACGTAGCACATTTCCCATTATTCTCCTAAAGCAACAACGTAGCACATTTCCCATTATTCTCCTAAAGCAACAACGTAGCACATTTCCCATCATTCTCCTAAAGCAACAATGTAGCACATTTTCCATCATTCTCCTAACGCAACAACGTAGCACATTTCCAATCATTCTCCTAACGCAACAACGTAGCACATTTCCAATCATTCTCCTAACGCAACAACGTAGCACATTTCCCATTATTCTCCTAAAGCAACAACGTAGCACATTTCCCATTATTCTCTTATCGCAACAATGTAGCACATTTCCCATCATTCTCCTAAAGCAACAACGTAGCACATTTTCCATCATTCTCCTAACGCAACAATGTAGCACATTTCCCGTCATTCTCCTAAAGCAACAACGTAGCACATTTTCCGTCATTCTCCTAACGCAACAATGTAGCACATTTTCCATCATTCTCCTAACGCAACAACGTAGCACATTTCCAATCATTCTCCTAACGCAACAACGTAGCACATTTCCAATCATTCTCCTAACGCAACAACGTAGCACATTTCCAATCATTCTCCTAACGCAACAACGTAGCACATTTCCCATTATTCTCCTAAAGCAACAACGTAGCACATTTCCCATTATTCTCTTATCGCAACAATGTAGCACATTTCCCATCATTCTCCTAAAGCAACAACGTAGCACATTTTCCATCATTCTCCTAACGCAACAATGTAGCACATTTCCCGTCATTCTCCTAAAGCAACAATGTAGCACATTTTCCGTCATTCTCCTAACGCAACAATGTAGCACATTTCTCATTATTCTTCCAACTCAACAATGTAGCACATTTCCCATCATTCTCCTAACGCAACAACGTAGCACATTTTCCATTATTCTGTTATCGCAACAATGTGGCACATTTCCCATCATTCTCCTAACGCAACAACGTAGCACATCTCCCATTATTCTCTTATCGCAACAACGTAGCACATTTCCCATTATTCTCTTATCGCAACATTGTAACACCATTCCCATTATTCTTCCAACTCAACAATGTAGCACATTTCCCATCATTCTCCTAACGCAACAACGTAGCACATTTTCCATTATTCTGTTATCGCAACAATGTAGCACATTTCCCATCATTCTCCTAACGCAACAACGTAGCACATCTCCCATTATTCTCTTATCGCAACAACGTAGCACATTTCCCATTATTCTCTTATCGCAACATTGTAACACCATTCCCATTATTCTTCCAACGCAACAACGTAGCACATTTCCCATTATTCTCTTATCGCAACAGTGTAGCACATTTCTCATCATTCTCCTAACGCAACAATGTAGCACATTTCCCATCATTCTCCTAACGCAACAACGTAGCACATTTCCATTATTCTCTTATCGCAACAATGCACTCATTCCTACAATGTAGCACATTTCCCCATCATTATCCTAACGCAACAACGTAGCACATTTTCCATTATTCTCTTATCACAACAATGTAGCACATTTCCCATCATTCTCCTAACGCAACAACGTAGCACATTTCCCATCATTCTCCTAACGCAACAATGTAATGCCATTCAGTATTCCTCTAAAATCAACGTGTGAAGCACCATTCCCTGTTATTGTCTTGACGCAACAGTTCGGCAACATTCTCTACCACCGGCGGGAAAAAAAAAACACAAAGCACTTTTTTTTCTAAGGCGTTTGAAACCTTCCAAAGGACAAAATTAAAAAAAAAAAACCGACACAAAAATCTGATGATCGTGTACAAAAAAGCAAAAACGAAATTGTCACGTGGCTGCCACGAAACGCAGAAGACTTGAAGAGCGTAATGATGGGAAGACGAAATGAAAGATGGATATATGGGAGACAGGTGGACTTCATCTTTTGGAAGGAAGGGGCCATCAGAATTGTCAGCAACGTCGCTTGTCGAGCAGCTGTTGGCTGTTACGAGAGAAGGTGAAAGATTACGACCGTGAGGGGGGAAGTAAGAGGGGGAGTCAAAGGGAGAGATAGACACACACACAGAGAAAAAAGGACAAGCCAAAAAAATACATCTTAGAGCGACTGATTAACCGGAAATACCGTCACTATGTGAGGCCCTATCACTACGGACAGTATTCCCATCGTGCACAGCCAATTTGGCTCGATGTCGTAGCGAAGGATCTCTTCTCACAGAAAGGGACCTTGTACTAAGTTACGCTGGTCCCCACCTACGGGACATAAGGAACGCATTAAGGCCAACTGTACGCCCCCCTAGATTCGCCTCTTCCTTTCTGACCCCTACTCTCTTTCCCCCCTCCCAGCTAACCCAAACGAAGCTCGACAAATCAGAGGTCGGTAGTGTGTGTGCGCGCGATCGCCGCCGACTGTCGGTTGGGGGGGATGGCGGTGGGAGCAGTCGTTTCTGTGGAAGTGAGAGGGAAGATTGTCGCGGGAGGGTTAGTGGGGGGAGCATGTCTGAGGGAGTCCGTATCGCCGTCGTGAAGAGGTCACGGTCCATTTAGTCTCCCCTTTTAGTGGACGGACGCTTTACCTAATCGTCAGATCTAACAGCTCCTGCTGGTTTTTTTTTTTTGGAAGTGGGTATGACCACTTGGAGAACTGAACACACTTACGGCTCTTGTTTTTTTTATGTACGGCTCTGTTCGTTTTCAACCTCGCTCACCCCCCACCACCCCCTACCTTGGCTTTTTCTGGCTCATTTAGTCCCCGATGCAAGTTAAGACTTATTTGATAGTGGACAGTGGGGGAGACTGTGGGATGAAGATGGCTTTTGTGTGGGTTTTCCGAGGGGGAGTGTATGAGTGGGTGTTGGATTTCGGTGCAGTACTTTTTGAATGCCGCCACTGGTTGAAAAAGGGGGGGGGGGGGGGCGTTAGAAATGTGTGTGTGTGTCTGTTTCCGTTGGCAATTCTCAAGATATCGTGTAGGGGATGATTTATCTACAGACTGTCTTTACGTAAGGAAAAAAAATGACGTTGAGAGGGAGATTCCATAAATTTAAACTCATATGCTTTAGGGGGATATCAACTTCGTCCCCCCCCGCCTCCGATGGGTGGGAAAATCTATGGTAGATGAAGTTTCATGCTCCTGAAATTTTCAGAGTGAATTTTTTTTTAGTTTCCTCTGTCACGTTGCTGATTTCTCGTGTCGGATATTTTTTTTTTCATGTTATATGCTACCAACCAAATTCCACAAATATAATAAATATAACTAGTTCTGTTAGGAATACCAGGTCATATAGGGGAGCTGAAATTGGATCTGACCATTATCTTGTTAAAAGTGTCTTGTAACTTAAACATAAAAAGTGTTGTGCTAGGGTTAAAAAATTTAGCTTTAATACTGAAGCTCTGAAAGACCCAGTTATAGCTAAAGCTTACCATGATAGGTTACTTAGTCATTATGACAGTCATGGTTTGCTTACCACTGAAGTTGCAGAAGAATGGAACCATTTTAAATCGGCTTTTTTGGAAACTAACAGTACTCTTTTAGGTAAAAAGGAGCAGAGGAGACAGAATTATCTGAGTGATAAGGCTCTTGAGCTTATTTCGGAAAGAAAGAACTGCAGGAATGTCCTTAATCAATACCCTACTAGTCCTAATAGAAAGCATTACAGAGAACTTAATAAACGTGTAAAAGATCAGTTAGATGCTGATAAGAATCTTTGGGTTGATGGTTTAGCTGACAAAGCCGAGGAAGCAGTTAGACAGCACAACAGCAGAGAGCTGAACCAGATAGTTAATGTTTTGTGTGGTAGAAAACGGACAGGCATACAAGGATTGAAGGATAAACAAGGTAAGGTTATAAAAGGGGAGGATTCTGTCATGGCTAGGTGGGCTGAGCATTTCAGTGATATTCTAAACAATGTGGTTAGTTCTACTCCCATTGTTTGCAATGATGATAGATGCATTGGTGGCTTTAATGTTGGTCCTATAACACAATAAGAATTTATTTTGGCTATTTCTAAACTTAAACTTCATAAATCCCCAGGAGTAGATGAAATTACTACGGAAATGCTTAGAGCTGGGAATGTTTCGGTTACCACTTGGATGACTGAAATTCTGAATATCTTTTATGATAAATGCATGGTTCCTAAGGATTTTACCAGAGCTATTGTTATCCCTATTTTCAAAAAAGGTGATCACAGTTCTTGTGATAACTATAGGGGTATCAGCCTACTCTCTGTTCCAGGTAAAGTTCTTTCCATGATTGTGCTTAATAGAATTAAGAATCTGGTTGACAGTCAATTGCGTGATGAGCAATGTGGATTCAGAAGTGGTAGGGGATGTGTGGATCAGATATTTTCACTTAGGCAGATTCTTGAGAAATGTTTAGAGTTTCAGAAACCTTTGGTTGCTAGCTTTGTTGATTTCAAAAAGGCTTTCTGTTGATCGTCATAATTTGTGGTTGATTGTGAAATCATATGGTATACCAGACAAGTTAGTTAACATAATGAAAGCTCTCTATAATAACACTGAGTCGTGTGTGAGAGTTGGTAAGGCTTGTAGCAATTGGTTTAGCATTACTTCTGGTGTTCGACAAGGGTGCATTTTGTCTCCTTTTCTCTTTAGCTTGGTTATTGATTATGTTATGCGAAATTCACTTCAAGGGAAAGATTTTGGCCTTAAATGGACTGGAGATACGAAAATTTCTGATTAAGATTATGCTGATGATTTAGCCCTTTTGACAAATGATGTTGATGAGATGAACTCTTTCATTCGAGCTGTTGATGAGACTGGGAGTACAGTAGGTTTGGTTATAAACAGAGAGAAAACTAAAGTGATGAAAATTGGTCAGGCAGGCTGTGATTCAGTTAATCTGAATGGTTGCAGTCTTGAGCAGGTGTCACAGTTTAATTATCTTGGGAGCTATGTAACAGATAATGGTGATGTGCGGCATGAGATTAACAGACGAATAGGGATTGCTGCCGGGACTTTTAAGAATCTATGGAGAGTGTGGAAAAATAGGCGTATACACCTAAAGACTAAAATTAGACTGTATAATAGTTTGGTTCTTTCTAGGGTTAGTTATGGTAGTGAAACTTGGACACTTTGTAAACAAGATAACAAGAAATTGTTGAATTGTATCAACATTGTAGGATTGACCGTCGGTACAGAACAACGTGTAGAGTCGCTCAAAAAATTATCCGAGCACTATGGTTGATTACAGAATTAAAAAAAATATCTGGCAATGATTTTTTTAGGAATTAGGTTGCCAAAGGTTGCCAGATCACTAATTTCTAAAAAAATCGTTGCCAGATATTTTTTTCTGAATTTTTGTAATCAACCATAGTGTTTGGATATTTTTTGAGCGACTGTACCGCGACTCATCGGACCACGTGACTTTTCCAGTGGGTTAAGTTTGGTTGTTTTACATCTCAGTGGAACTTTTTTGCACACCATCGGCTAAATGGTCAGGTCACATGGAGCCCGAAGGCTCAGAGAAGGTTGGGGGATGGGACCCACTGGAACAGCTATTAGGAGACAGATGACAGCATCCCATCAAGGCCATCCACCGTGTTCTTTAACGTTGGGTTGTTTTACATCTGAGCGTCACTTTCTTTACACACAATGGGCTAAATGGCCAGGTCACAAGGACCCCGAAGGCTCAGAGAAGGTTGGGGGAGGGGACCCACTGGAACAGCTGTTGGGAGACAGATGGTAGCCTCCCGTCAAGGCCATCCAGCGTGTTCTTTAACGTTGTGTTGTTTTACCTCTGAGAGTCACTTTCTTTGCACACAATGGGCTAAATGGCCAGGTCACAAGGACCCCGAAGGCTCAGAGAAGGTTGGGGAAGGGGACCCGCTGGAACAGCAGTTGGGAGACAGATGGTAGCCTCCCGTCAAGGGCATCCAGTGTGTTCTTTAACGTTGGGTTGTTTTACCTCTGAGAGTCACTTTCTTTGCACACAATGGGCTAAATGGCCAGGTCACAAGGACCCCGAAGGTTCAGAGAAGGTTGGGGGAGGAGACCCACTGGAACAGCTGTTGGGAGACAGATCGTAGCCTCCCGTCAAGGCCATCCAGCGTGTTCTTTAAAGTTGGGATGTTTTACCTCTGAGCGTCACTTTCTTTGCACACAATGGGCTAAATGTCCACGTCACAAGGACCCCGAAGGCTCAGAAAAGGTTGGGGGAGGTGACCCACCCATAAAATTTTATTTATATTATTTAAGTGACCATTTAAAAATATTCTTATGTAGTATCATTTTAAGGTTACCGGAAAGAAAAAAAATTAAAATTCATATGTGGATAATTTAAGGCTAGTAGTAAAAACAAAAACTCCTATATGATATATTTTAAAGATCAAAGTTCAACACAGATGGTAGCCTCCCGTCAAGGCCATCCAGCGTGTTCTTTAACTCTTGTCCAGTGACCAGTCATGGTGTTCCTTACACCACTGTAGACGAACTTTCTGGTTTTTTTCAGAAATCAATGGTTTCCGTATAGGCATGAGATTGCTAATTCCAATCATCTTCAATTCCTATAATTCCATAATTCCTACAGTTCACATTATTTGCATAATTCCCATACTCGCATAATCCGTAGTTCCCAGGTTCCACTCCCAGCTGGGTCAGTGTTGAGATTTATCTCCGCAAAATTCCCCGCCCTGCCCACGGTCAGTAGGGGACACCGATGGGCTTGGAAAGGCCGCTGTCCGTCGGATGGGACGTTAAGCCGTGGCTCCGTGTGCGGAAGAGCCATACCATGTGCGCGTTAATGAACACACTGGATGGCCTTGACGGGAGGCTACCATCTGTCTCCCAACAGCTGTTCCAGTGGGTCCCCTCCCCCAACCTTCTCTGAGCCATCGGGGTCCATGTGACCTGGCCATTTAGCCCATGGTGTGCAAAAAAGTGCCGCTCAGAGTCAAAACATCCCAACGTTAAAGAACACACTGGATGGCCTTGACGGGAGGCTACCATCTGTCTCCCAACAGCTGTTCCAGTGGGTCCCCTCCCCCAACCTTCTCTGAGCCATCGGGGTCCATGTGACCTGGCCATTTAGCCCATGGTGTGCAAAAAAGTGCCGCTCAGAGTCAAAACATCCCAACGTTAAAGAACACACTGGATGGCCTTGACGGGAGGCTACCATCTGTCTCCCAACAGGTGTTCCAGTGAGTCCCCTCCCCAACCTTCTCTGAGCCTTCGGGGTCCTTGTGACCTGGCCATTTAGCCCATGGTGTGCAAAAAAGTGTCTCTCAGAGGTAAAACAACCCAACGTTAAAGAACACGCTGGATGGCCTTGACGGGAGACTACCATCTGTCTCCCAAGAGCAATTCCAGTGAGTCCTCTCCCCGAAGCTTCTCAGAGCCTTCGGGATCCTTGTGACCTATCCATTTAGCCCATGATGTGCAAAAAATGCCGCTCAGAGGTAACACAACCCAACAACCCTACCTCCGTTCTGGTGAACTCCCGCCATTCGAAACTGAACTCAAATTCCCCGCCCTGCCCACGGTCAGTAGGGGACACCGATGGGCTTGGAAAGGCCGCCGTCCGTCGGATGGGACGTTAAGCTGTGCCCCGTGTGTGGGAGAGCCATACCCTGTGCACGTTAAAGAACACGCTTGATGGCCTTTACGGGAGGCTACCATCTGTCTCCCAACAGCTGTTCCAGTGGGTCCCCTCCCCCAACCTTCTCTGAGCCTTTGGAGTCCATGTGACCTGGCCATTTAGCCCATGGTGTGCAAAAAAGTGCCGCTCAGAGGTAAAACAACCCAACCCAACCCCCAACCTTCTCTGAGCCTTCGGGATCCTTGTGACCTATCCATTTAGCCCATGATGTGCAAAAAAGTGCCACTCAGAGGTAACACAACCCAAACCAACAACCCTACCTCCGTTCTGGTGAACTCCCGCCGTTCGAAACTGAACTCAACATCTCAACCTCAGACTGACTTCACCATCCACCACGCTACAAATTGAGGACGTAATCGCACCAGAAACTGTTAAAAGCTCTCTGTTCTCTGCTCATTTCCTCTCCCCCCCACCATGACCTGGGAAGAAAAATTCGACGGCAGTTACGGCGGGAAGAGACACACACACGAGGCTCCAGCAGCGAGACACAGTTTGGCTGCTCGTGCCCGGGCACGCTGCCAGAAGCCACTGGCAGTTTAATTGGCCTCAAACCCCAGCCTGTGCCTTCCTGAAAAACTCGGGCGATCTCTCTCGTTCATTCCGTCTGACCCCCCCCCCTCTCCTGCAGCCTTTATCGTTTTCTGCGCGTCTTCTTTCCATACCTGGTCTTTTCGTCTTTTTACCTGAAGGGAGGTCGTCTGGATGATTCTCTTTCGGAAAGAGAGGTCAATGAGTGATATCTCCAAAACGTTAAACCGTTTATTATTTAGCTGTTTTTATATTGCATGTTATTTAGCAGTTGGATTTTCGAGTTACTTGCTATTTAGTAGTAGCTATAGCAGCATTATGTGAAGTGCACAAGAAGTGCTGTTTGGAGTGCAGAAGTAGTGCTGTTTGGAGTGTATAAGTATTGCTCTTTGAAGTGCAGAAGTAGTGCTGGTTGAAGTGCACAAGAAGTGCTGTTTGGAGTGCAGAAGTAGTGCTGTTTGGAGTGCAGAAGTAGTGCTGTTTGAAGTACAGAAGTAGTACTATTTGAAGTGCAGAAGTAGTGCTGTTTGAAGTGCAGAAGTAGTGCTGGTTGAAGTGCACAAGAAGTGCTGTTTGGAGTGCATAAGTAGTGCTGTTTGGAGTGCATAAGTAGTGCTGTTTGGAATGCAGAAGTAGTGCTGTTTGGAGTGCAGAAGTAGTGCTGTTTGAAGTGCAGAAGTTGTTGCATTTGAAGTGCAGAAGTAGTGCTATTTGAAGTGCAGAAGTAGTGCTATTTGAAGTGCAGAAGTAGTGCTTTGTGGGAGTACAGAAGTGCTACTATGTGAAGTGCAGAAGTAGTGCTATTTGGAGTGCAGAAGTAGTGCTGTTTGAAGTGCAGAAGTAGTGTTGTTTGAAGTGCAGAAGTAGTGCTTTGTGGGAGTACAGAAATACTACTCTGTGAAGTGCAGAAGTAGTGTTATTTGAAGTGAAGAAATAATGCAAGTGGGACTCGAACCTGGAAACTGGAATTATGAGCCTGTCGCACTACCGACTGAGCCACCTCCCACGTGCGGGAGAGCCATACCCTGTGCACGTTAATGAACATGCTGACTGGGTTTGACGGGAGGTTACCATCTGTCTCCCAACAGCTTTTCCAGTGGGTTCCCTCCCCCAACCTTCTGTGAGACTTCAGGGTCTTTGTGACCTGGCCATTTAGCCCATGGTGTTCAAAAAAGTGCTGATCAGAGGTGAAACAATCCACCCAACCTTCTCTGAGCCCTCGGGGTCCTTGTGACCTGGCCATTTAGCCCATTGTGTGCAAAAACTGCTGCTCAGAGGTAAAAAAATCCACCCAACCTTCTCTGAGCCCTCGGGGTTCTTGTGACCTGGCCATTTAGCCCATTGTGTGCAAAAAAAAGTACCGCTCAGAGGTAAAACAATCCACTCAACCTTCTCTGAGCTCTCGGGGTACTTGTGACCTGGCCATTTAGCCCATTGTGTGCAAAAAAAGTACCGCTCAAATGTAAAACAACCCATCTTTCTAATGACACAATTCCCGTTAACGCAACGACTGGGATGTTGATCCCGCGTAGCGGCGCGAGCCTCCGCGAGGAGCGGAGTGTCCGTGCAGCAGCGTTCGACGACAGCGAGAACCGAGCGTCAGTAAACGATGGCAGCGAGTGTCCGCTTCACCGACATTTTCGGCCACACGGACCGACCCCAACGGAAAGAGTGTGCGTGGTTGTGTAGGCGAAGTTGAATCACTTGTGTCTATCAGCACCACATGCTGGCGCGAGAGAGAGCGAGGGAATGGGAGAGACAGAGCAGATGTCTCGTGGCACGATCTACATCTCTTTGACGCATTCGGCTTTTATCAGATTGCTCCGCTGCAGAAGTCCTCTTTCTGTCTGTCTATCCTGACTGAGGTCAACGAGAGGGAGAGATTATGACATCATCGCTTGTCCGGAGGTTTCGCTCGTGGGCTTCGATGACGATGATGCTTCAATCCTTCTTCAGCACGTGATAGAAGATGTAGAGGATTTGGAAGGTTTTTCTGTTTGTTTTGAAGATGCTTGAAGTTTGGATTATGAGTTGAGATGTATTTGTTGGTTTTTTCGCGGAGGTGTAATTTGAGACATTCTTAAGGAATGATGATTGAGGTGGTGGTGCACGATGTGTTCGGTGATGGTGCGTGGTGATTTCGATGGTGGTGCGTGGTGAATTTGATGGTAGGGCACGGTGATTTCGATGGTGGGGCACGGTGATTACGATGGTGATTTCGATGGTGGTGCGTGGTGATTTCGATGGTGGTGCATGGTGATTTCGATGGTGGTGCATGGTGATTTCGATGGTGGGGAGTGGCGATTTCGATGGTGGGGCGTGGCGATTTCGATGGTGGGGCGTGGCGATTTCGATGGTGGGGCGTGGCGATTTCGATGGTGGGGCGTGGTGATTACGATGGTGGTGAGTGGTGATTTCTATGGTGGGGCGTGGTGATTTTGATGGTGGGACGCTGTGTTACGATGGTGGTGCATGGTGATTTCGATGGTGGGGCGTGGTGCTTACGATGCTGGTGCATGGTGATTTCGATGGTGGGGCGCGGTGCTTACGATGCTGGTGCATGGTGATTTCGATGGTGATGAGTGATGATTGAAGTGGTAGTAGATGATGGTGCACAATGATTTTGTCACTTCTTTGTGATCTCGACTGAAGTGTGCAACGAGTTTGGTTTCGATTAAATTTTATTCGTGATCACTGAATTTGATATTTAAAAGAGGTAAAACAGATCCAACCGTCTGAGCAGCACTTTTTTGCACACAACGGGCTTAATGGCCAGGTCACAAGGACCCTGAAGGCTCAGAGAAGGTTGGGGGATGGGACCCACTGGAACAGCTGTTGGGAGACAGATGGTAGCCTCCCGTCAAGGCCATCCAGCGTGTTCTTTAACGTGCACAGGGTATGGCTCTCCCGCACACGGAGCCAAGGCTTAACATCCCATCCGATGGACGGCGGCCTTTCCAAGCCCATCGGTGTCCCCTACTGACCGTGGGCAGGGCGGGGAATTTTGCGGAGATAAATCCCCGCCTGCCAAATCGAGTCCCAGCTGGGACTCGAACCTGGGAACTGCAGATTTCGAACCTGGCGCGCTACCGACTGAGCCATTACTTCAGAGTGAAAATAACCCTCACCAACAAAAAAAATAAATACTGAATGGCTGAAAAAATGACCTAAAGCCTCGTTAAAATGCGTACATCAGTCAACATCTAAATATCATCAGTCAACATCTAAATATCATCAGTCAACATCTAAATATGCCTTCACACAAAATTGCTCACTAACTATTACGACTGCTAACAAGACAGTTAAGAAAATAATTAATAAAAATAAAGCCATACACTCTCACAAAAAAAAAGGGGGCGGGGGTGGCTCAGTCGGTAGCGCTCCAGGCTCGTAATCTATAGTTCCTAGGTTCGAGTCCCAGCTGGGTCAGCGTTGAGATTTATCTCCGCAAAAATTCCCCGTCCTGACCACGGTCAGTAGGGGACACCGATGGGCTTGGAAAGGCCGCCGTCCGTCGGATCGGACGTTAAGCCGTGGCCCCCGTGTGCGGGAGAGACATACCCTGTGCACGTTAAAGAACACACTGGATGGCCTTGACGGGAGGCTACCATCTGTCTCCCAACAGCTGTTCCAGTGGGTCTCCTCCCCCAACCTTCTCTGAGCCTTCGGAGTCCATGTGACCTGGCCATTTAGCCCATGGTGTGCAAAAAAGTGCCGCTCAGAGGTAAAAAAACCCAACCCAACAACCCACAAAAAAAGACATTCCATTCTTTAAGTAAGCAATGGCTGGTTACCTTAAATATACGAAGGAATAGGTGGCCACATATCATATGACAGACAGCCTAAAAAAAAGTCTGTGACAGATTTTTCCGCAAACCAGAAGTTCAGAAAAGAGGAACACAGCCAGAAGCACTCGCGACACAGGAAGCCAACAGTTTTCCGAAAATATCTATCCGTACGACATTCCCCCACCCCCACCCCACACACACATGTACACTTCAACACCTACCCTCCGATGAGGGATAAGCCAATCGGGTACACCCACCACCAGTTCGTGTATAGCAGCGTGTGGACTTGTGCGGATACTTCGGTTACTATTCGACGTGATGTGCGATGGCATTCGCCCGGTCTTGCGGCGGGAGAGCGATCACTCAACGCGGCGGCGGATTTCGCCGGAAAAATCTCTGGCGACGGCTCTAGGTTTTCGACGTTGTCGAACAGCAAACTTCGGAGTCGGAGAGGACGACTAGTATGGTGGATTGAAACGGAAGTGACGTGGATTGAACGGGTTGGGTTGTTTTACCTCTGAGCGGCACTTTTTTGTACACCATGGGCTAAATGGCCAGGTCACATGGACCCCGAAGGCTCAGAGAAGGTTGGGGGAGGGGACCCACTGGAACAGCTGTTACGAGACAGATGGTAGCCTCCCGTCAAGGCCATCCAGCGTGTTCTTTAACGTGCACAGAGCATGGCTCTCCCGCACACGGGGCCACGGCTTAACGTCCCATCCGACGGATGGCGGTCTTTCCAAGCCCATCGGTGTCCCCTACTGACCGTGGGCAGGGCGGGGAATTTTGCGGAGATAAATCTCAACGCTGACCCAGCTGGGACTCGAACCTGGGAACTACAGATTACGGATTGAACGGAAGTGACGTCGTCAGGGATAGGGTTGAGTCGTTGCAGTGAATATTTTTTCAACAGATACCGAGTGAAGATGAGATTTCGGGAGTCAATGGAATTATGGTCATAAGAGTGGATGTAGGTGGACTCAATTGACAAGTGTGCTTGTCACGAAGAAGAGGAAATGTGTCGTCACGAATTTTGTACTTCGTGAGAAGTACGATTTTCAAATCATTCCTTCACATTGTAACACGTATACGTATCTTATCTTCCACGAAGTGTGCTTGTTGGAGTGTGGAAGAAGCAACAAGCACACTTTCTTATCTTCCACACTCCAACAAGCACACTTGTCTTTATCTTCCACATTGCAACAAGCACACTTGTCTTATCTTCCACACTGCAACAAGAACACTTGTCTTATCTTCCACACTGCAACAAGCACACTTGTCTTATCTTCCCCACTGCAACAAGAACACTTGTCTTATCTTCCACACTGCAACAAGCACACTTGTCTTATCTTCCACACTCCAACAAGCACACTTGTCTTTATCTTCCACATTGCAACAAGCACACTTGTCTTATCTTCCACACTGCAACAAGCACACTTGTCTTATCTTCCACACTGCAACAAGAACACTTGTCTTATCTTCCACACTGCAACAAGAACACTTGTCTTATCTTCCACACTGCAACAAGAACACTTGTCTTATCTTCCCCACTGCAACAAGAACACTTGTCTTATCTTCCACACTGCAACAAGAACACTTGTCTTATCTTCCCCACTGCAACAAGAACACTTGTCTTATCTTCCCCACTGCAACAAGAACACTTGTCTTATCTTCCACACTGCAACAAGCACACTTGTCTTATCTTCCACACTCCAACAACCACACTTGTCTTTATCTTCCACACTGCAACAAGCACACTTGTCTTATCTTCCACACTGCAACAAGCACACTTGTCTTATCTTCCACAGTGCAACAAGAACACTTGTCTTATCTTCCACACTCCAACAAGCACACTTGTCTTATCTTCCACACTGCAACAAGCACACTTGTCTTATCTTCCACACTCCAACAACCACACTTGTCTTTATCTTCCACACTGCAACAAGCACACTTGTCTTATCTTCCACACTGCAACAAGCACACTTGTCTTATCTTCCACAGTGCAACAAGAACACTTGTCTTATCTTCCACACTCCAACAAGCACACTTGTCTTTATCTTCCACACTACAACAAGAACACTTGTCTTATCTTCCCCACTGCAACAAGAACACTTGTCTTATCTTCCACACTGCAACAAGAACACTTGTCTTATCTTCCACACTGCAACAAGCACACTTGTCTTATCTTCCACACTGCAACAAGAACACTTGTCTTATCTTCCACACTGCAACAAGAACACTTGTCTTATCTTCCCCACTGCAACAAGAACACTTGTCTTATCTTCCACACTGCAACAAGAACACTTGTCTTATCTTCCCCACTGCAACAAGAACACTTGTCTTATCTTCCCCACTGCAACAAGAACACTTGTCTTATCTTCCACACTGCAACAAGCACACTTGTCTTATCTTCCACACTCCAACAACCACACTTGTCTTTATCTTCCACACTGCAACAAGCACACTTGTCTTATCTTCCACAGTGCAACAAGCACACTTGTCTTATCTTCCACACTGCAACAAGCACACTTGTCTTATCTTCCCCACTGCAACAAGCACACTTGTCTTATCTTCCACACTGCAACAAGCACACTTGTCTTATCTTCCACATTGCAACAAGCACACTTGTCTTATCTTCCACACTGCAACAAGAACACTTGTCTTATCTTCCACACCCCAACAAGCACATTTTTCTTATCTTCCACACTCCAACAAGCACACTTGTCTTTATCTTCCACACTACAACAAGCACATTTGTCTTATCTTCCACAGTGCAACAAGGACACTTGTCTTATCTTCTGCACTGCAACAAGGACACTTGTCTTATCTTCTGCACTGCAACAAGCACACTTGTCTTATCTTCCCCACTGCAACAAGAACACTTGTCTTATCTTCCACACTGCAACAAGAACACTTGTCTTATCTTCCACACTGCAACAAAAACACTTGTCTTATCTTCCCCACTGCAACAAGAACACTTGTCTTATCTTCAACACTGCAACAAGCACACTTGTCTTATCTTCCACATTGCAAGAAACACACTTGTCTTATCTTCCACACTGCAACAAGCACACTTGTCTTATCTTCCACACTGCAACAAGAACACTTGTCTTATCTTCCACACTGCAACAAGAACACTTGTCTTATCTTCCCCACTGCAACAAGCACACTTGTCTTATCTTCCACACTGCAACAAGCACACTTGTCTTATCTTCCACACCCCAACAAGCACATTTTTCTTATCTTCCACACTGCAACAAGCACACTTGTCTTTATCTTCCACACTGCAACAAGCACACTTGTCTTTATCTACCACAGTGCAACAAGGACACTTGTCTTATCTTCCCCACTGCAACACACTTTTCTTATCTTCCACACTGCAACAAGCACACTTTTCTTATCTTCCACACTGCAACAAGCACACTTGTCTTTATCTACCACAGTGCAACAAGGACACTTGTCTTATCTTCTGCACTGCAACACACTTTTCTTATCTTCCACTCTGCAACAAGCACACTTTTCTTATCTTCCACACTGCAACAAGCACACTTGTCTTATCTTCCACACTGCAAGAAACACACCTTTCTTATGATCCACACTGCAACAAGCACACTTGTTTTATCTTCCACAGTGCAACAAGCACACTTGTCTTATCTTCCACACTGCAAGAAACACACCTTTCTTATGATCCACACTGCAACAAGCACACTTTTCTTATCTTCCACACTGCAACAAGCACACTTGTCTTTATCTACCACAGTGCAACAAGGACACTTGTCTTATCTTCCCCACTACAACACACTTTTCTTATCTTCCACACTGCAACAAGCACACTTTTCTTATCTTCCACACTGCAACAAGCACACTTGTCTTTATCTACCACAGTGCAACAAGGACACTTGTCTTATCTTCTGCACTGCAACACACTTTTCTTATCTTCCACACTGCAACAAGCACACTTTTCTTATCTTCCACACTGCAACAAGCACACTTTTCTTATCTTCCACACTGCAAGAAACACACTTTTCTTATCATCCACACTGCAACAAGCACACTTGTTTTATCTTCCACAGTGCAACAAGCACACTTGTCTTATCTTCTGCACTGCAACACACTTTTCTTATCTTCCACACTGCAACAAGCACACTTTTCTTATCTTCCACACTGCAACAAGCACACTTGTCTTATCTTCCACACTGCAAGAAACACACCTTTCTTATGATCCACACTGCAACAAGCACACTTTTCTTATCTCCCACACTGCAACAAGCACACTTTTCTTATCTTTCACACTGCAACAAGCACTCTTATCTTCCACGATTCCTCTACCCTGCAACAACTATTCACACACCTCTTCAGATTTCTACAAATCTTGGTAAACTCTCCCTCTCATAAATTTCCACGATTCCTCTCCGCATCTTAGCGAGTTGAAACAGTCCCAGTGATTGAACTGATTACCTACAGGAATATTTATCATACATTCCTCAGATGCAGATTTCATCCAGCGAATGTTGCCAACCAAATTTCCACTGGCATCTCTCCAGTGAAGAAAGGGGGATTGAAACGAGTGAAGGGGGGGGGGGGGTGGCAGTAGGAGCATCGTCGAACTAGAACAGCGACGCACCGCCTCCTTCTGACGCAAGACATATATACGGTACGCTATTCCAGCTGTGACGCATTTCCGGAATTGACAAACTAGTGCTGACCTTGAGGGTGTGTTTGCGTGAGTCACCCCGGAAGTGATCGATAACCTGCCAATTTTGAGACTAGATAAAACCGGATGCGATTTTTTTTTTAATGTCGTTGTCGTTGCTAATCACGTGGTTGTGTCAAATCCTGCGTTCGATTGCACTTGTTGCTAAGACTTCGGACATCAGTTTTTTTTTTCCAGTTACAGTGGAAGAAGAAAAAAACTTGTCTATTGTAATTTCAACATCGACCATTATCTGGATTTTGAAAGTCGATTATTTTTGGTGGCTGATGATCAAAGGGGCGTGGCTTGGATTGTCTTTCTGTCGAAGCCTCGCCTTCTTCACTGATACTCTCTATCAGAAACCTAACTAGTATTTAGTTCCGAGGAGGGGTGTCCGAGAATTTAGTTACGGGGAGGGGGAGGGTCCGAGAATTTAGCTTCGAGGAAGGGGAGGGTCTGAGAATTTAGTTACGGGGAGGGGGAGGGTCAGAGAATTTAGTTTTGGGGAAGGGAAGGGCTCGAGAATTTGGTTTCGGGGGAGGGGGAGGGTCCGAGAATTTAGCTTCGAGGAAGGGGGAGGGTCTGAGAATTTAGTTACGGGGAGGGGGAGGGTCCGAGAATTCAGTTCCGGGGAGGGGAGGATTCGAGAATTTAGTTTTGGGGAAGGGGAGGGTCCAAGATTTTGGTTTCGGGGAGGGTGAGTGTCTGATAATTTAGTTTCGGGGAGGAAGAGGGTATTAGAATTTAGTTACGGGGAGAGTGAGAGTCCGAGAATTCAGTTCCGGGGAGGGGAGGATTCGAGAATTTAGTTTTGGGAAAGGAGAGGGTTCGAGAATTTTGTTTCGGGGGAGGGGGAGGGTCCAAGAATTTGGTTTCAGGGAGAGGGAGGGTTTTAGAATTCAGTTCCGGGGAGGGGAGGATTCGAGAATTTAGTTTTGGGAAAGGGAAGGGTTCGAGAATTTGGTTTCAAGGAAGGGGAGGGTCTGAGAATTTAATTACGGGGAGTGGGACGGTCCGAGAATTCAGTTTCGGGGAGGTGAGATATCGAGAATTCAGTTTCGGGGAGGTGAGGGATCGAGAATTCAGTTTCGGGGAGGGTGAGGATCCCAGAATTTGGTTTTGGGGAGGGAAAAGGTCCAAGAATTTAGTTCCGGGGGGGGGGGGGGACAGAGAATTTGGTTTCGGAGAGGGTGAGGGTCCGAGAATTTAGTTTCGGGGAGAGGGAGGGTCCGAGAATTTAGTTTCGGGGATAAGGAGGGTCCGAGAATTTAGTTTCGGGGAGAAGGAGGGTTCGAGAATTTAGTTTCAGGGAGGAGGGGGGAGAATATAGATTCCAGGTGGAAGGGGTTCGAAAGTTCAGATCTGGGAGGTTCCTAAAATTCAGTTTCTGGGAGGGGAAGGGTCCGAGAATTTAGTTGCAGAGAAGGAGAAGGGAGGAGAATTTAATTTTCGTGTGGGGAGTCCGAGAGTTTAGTTCTCTGAAAATTAAATCTCCTTCATGGCGGGGAGAGAAATTTAATTTTCAGGTGGGAGGGTCGGAGGGTTCAGTTTTGGGAGGAGAGTAGGGTCCGAGAATTCAGTTTCTCAAAAGGGTTGGGTTGTTGGGTTGTTTTACCTCTGAGCGGCACTTTTTTGCACACCATGGGCTAAATGGCCAGGTCACATGGACCCCGAAGGCTCAGAGAAGGTTGGGGGAGGGGACCCACTGGAACAGCTGTTGGGAGACAGATGGTAGCCTCCCGTCAAGGCCATCCAGCGTGTTCTTTAACGTGCACAGGGTATGGCTCTCCCGCACACGGGGCCACGGCTTAACGTCCCATCCGACGGACGGTTTCTCAAAAGGGGAGGGGAATTTAGCTTCAGGGAGGGGGAGAGTATGGGAATTCAGTTTCTCTGAGGGGGTGGATCTAAGATTTTAGTTTCATGGAGGGGGTCCTAAAGTTCATTTCTGGGAAGGGAGGGTCCGAGATTTTAGTTTTCGGGAGGGGGGAGAGTCCGAAAATTTAGTTTCTGAGAGGGGGGAGAGTCCGAGAATTTAGTTTCTAGGTGGATCTGAGAATTTAGTTTCGTGTGTTGGGGGGGGGGGGGAGGTGCGAGAATTTATTTTTCGGGGATATGAGAATAATACTTGAGTAGGGTTTACGAAATACTAAAATATTCCACCCGAAAGGAAAAGTTAAAATGATATTCTGTATGGAATTAAAAAAAAAATTTAATTTCTTTTAAAATCTATTTTTAGTGTGGGGCATAGACTACGGGGCTAAAATAAGATTAAACAAAGAGTGTCGTTTTGGATTTCAAAGCAGGGAGACAAATTTGAGATTTTGTTTAAGAGGAAACGGTTTTTCGGGGGTTCCTTATCTTCCACACCTAAGGAGGGGGGGGGGGGGGTCATCAACCTCTCCCTTAGGTACAGTCGATCAAAAAAATATCCGAACACTGTGGTTGATTACAGAATTCAGAAAAAAATATCTGGCAACGATTTTTTTTTAGGAATTAGTGATCTGGCAAACTTCGTGTACAGTCGCTCAAAAAATATCCGAACACTGTGGTTGATTACAGAATTCAGGAAAAAATATCTGGCAACGATTTTTTTAGGAATTAGTGATCTGGCAACCTTCGTGTACAGTCGCTCAAAAAATATCCGAACACTGCGGTTGATTACAGAATTCAGGAAAAATATCTGGCAACGATTTTTTTTTTACGAATTAATGATCTGGCAGCCTTCGTTTCACGTGACACGAAGGTTGCCAGATTACTAGTTTCTAAAAACATCGTTGCCAGATATTTGTTCTGAATTCTGTAATCATCCATAGTGTTCGGATATTTTTTTGAGCGACTGTACCTTCCTCCCTCTGAAAAACTAAACAAATAAAAACCAAAAAAAAAAATTCTCTAAGACCGAAAATGACGTAGTCAAAGTGTCATCGGTTTAAAATTCTATAAAAGTTTATCATAGTATTTTAAATTATAATCACAGATAAATCACTAATGATATTCGCACGATAAAAAAAAAGTTCTTGTTTCAGCTGAGTGCAGAGAACAGGAAAAAAACGCGATTTTCTTAAAAAAAATAAATATTTATCAATCCAAGAAACAAAAAAAAAAGAGTCGTAAAATAAATATTCCATTTTAAATGTACAAACTTAGATAAATCGTACATTGCCTAATTCTTGCTCATTCGACTGAATCTGATGCATATCCCCCAAATACTTAACTGGATTCTTTTCCTATATTCGAGAGTTATGTTAAAATACGAATTCCTGCATAACTGGCCATGAGGCGCTTGTTGCACCAACAATCACTATTTAATAATGAATAACGCGTAACAGATGGTTCGTGATCACGTTACCAAACCAACAATCGGGTCCAAAACAATTCTTATAGTGCGTGAAATTTATCGTGTTCCTGCTGGGTGAGATAGTGCTCTTACAAAAAACCCAAAGAAGCGAAAATTCTTTTAAGATATTCTTAGTTTTCAAAGATAGGTTTATCTTAACAATGACGACTTGGTGCATTCACTAGGTGATGCTTTTGAATTTGCAGGTGAATAGACCTCTTAAGATTTGGTTTATTCCCGTAAATATCTAAATTTCCGAATGTTTGGTGGGCTGACAGCTAATTAGTGTCCTTAACCTGTCTAGTGATAATACTGGAAAAAAATGGTCGTTGGCATAGTTTTGCAAATACAGCAAAATACTGGCTTGGTAAAATATTTCATAATTTCTCGTTTTTTTTCAATGGGAATCTAACTTCGAAGAGGTGTAACTTCTGAAATATGCATTTAATGAAAAAATGCGACTGAAGATAAATTAAAGATCGTAATCAAATCTATTTAAATCTCGATTTTCAACAGTATTTGTTCAGCATTTAAAGAGTTATGGAAGATGGAATATTTGATGATAAATTATCTTTATTTTTTTAAATCTCGATTTTCAACAGTATTTGTTCAGCATTTAAAGAGTTATGGAAGATGGAATATTTGATGATAAATTATCTTCCATGTTCTGTGAACGGAAATAGAACTTCGAAGTTCCATAACTTCTAAAATATGCATTGAATGTAAAAATGTGACTGAAGATAAATTAAAGATCATAATCAAATCTATTTATATCTCGATTTTCAGCAATATTCTTTCAGTATTTAAGGAGTTATGGAAGTTGAAATATTTAACAGTAAATTATCTTTCATGCTGTGCCAATGGGGATCAAAGTTCCAAGTTCTTTAACTTCTAAAATTGCTTTTAATGAAAAAATGTGACCTAAGATAAATTAAAGATCGTAATCAAATCTATTTAATTCTCGATTTTCAACAATATTCGTCCAGTATTTACAGAGTTATGGTTGCTGGAATATTTAGAGATAAATTATTTCCATATTTTCCCAACGAGAATCAAATTTCGAACTATAACTTCTAAAATATGCTTTTAATGACAAAATGTGACTGAAGATAAATTAAAGATCGTAATCCAATCTATTTAAATCTCGATTTTCAACAATATTCGTTCGGTATTCAAAGAGTTATGGGAGTTTTTAACAGTGAATTATCTTTTATAAATATTCATGACTACCTAAATATTGAAATAATCATTCCGCAAATTTCTAAAATATATACTTATTCTATTAAATGATTCGAACAATATTTATTAAGTTTTAATCGATTTTTGGGTAAATTTTTGCGCATCAATGTTGCAAAATACTGATCCCTATTTAATGCGTGGTCATATATAAAAATTAAATGTATCGATACATAATTCAGAGTTATTTGTTAAATAACTTGATAACAAAAATAATAGATTGTCAAATATTTCAAGGAAGTCCTCGAAATTTCGTTTTGTGTTTAGCACACTTTTAAAGGAGGGCGCCAAAAATGACGTAATATTAAATTTCCCGCCATACTCGACTTAGCATGTCAGGTGTACTTAGGGTTCAGTTGTTTTACCTCTGAGCGGCACTTTTTTGCACACCATAGGCTAAATGGCCAAGTCACAAGAACCCCGAAGGCTGAGAGAAGATTTCGGGAAGGGACCCACTGGAACAGCTGTTGGGAGACAGATGGTAGCCTCCCGTCAAGGCCATCCAGCGTGTTCTTTAACGTTGTGTGGTTTTAACTCTGAGCGGCACTTTTTTACACACCATGGGTTAAATGGCCAGGTCACAAGGACCCTGAAGGCTGAGAGAAGATTTGGGGAGGGGACCCACTGGATCAGCTGTTGGGAGACAGATGGTAGTCTCCCGTCAAGGCCATCCAGTGTGTTTTTTAACGTTGTGTTGTTTTACCTCTGAGCAGCACTTTTTTGCACACCATGGGCTAAATGGTCAGGTCACAAGGACCTCAGGGGATCAGAGACGTTTTGGGAGGTAGAGGACCCATTGAACAACTGTTAAGAGACAGATGGTAAACCTCTCATCAAAAGCAATCCAAAATGTTTTTAACGTTGGATTGTTTACCTGTGAGAGGCATTTTTTGCACACAATGGGCTAAATGACCAGGTCACAAGGACCCCGAGGGCTCAGAGACTTTTTGGGGTTAGAGGACTCTCTGGACAGATGGTAGCCTCCTGTAAAAGCCATCCAGCTTCTTTAAATGACGCTTCAATCTGAATTTTATCTCCACAAAACTTCCAATCTACCCTCGGTCAGTTAGGGACACCGATGGACTTGGAATGGCCGCCGCCCGTCGTATGGGACTTACGCCGTGGCCCTCGTGTGCAGGAAAGTCATACCCTGTGCACGTTAAAGAACACGTTGGATTATCTTAACGGGAGGCTACCATCTGTCTCCCAACAACTGTTCCAGTGAGTCCCCTCCCCCAAATTTCTCTGAGCCTTGCGGTTCTTGTCACCTGGCCATTTAGCCCATGGTGTGCAAAAAAGTGCCGCTCAGAGCTGAAACAAACCAACCCAAAGCCTTGACGGGAGGCTATCATCTGTCTCCCTTCAGCTGTTCCAGTGGGTCCCCTCCCCCAACCTTCTCTGAGGCTTCGGGGTCCTTGTGACCTGACCATTTAGCCCATTGTGTGTAAAAAAGTGCCGCTCAGAGGTAAAACAACCCAACGTTAAAAAACACGTTGGATTATCTTAACGGGAGGTTACCATCTGTCTCCCAACAGCTGTTCCAGTGAGTCCCCTCCCCCAACTTTCTCTGAGCCTTGGGGTTCTTGTGACCTGGCCATTTAGCCCATGGTGTGCAAAAAAAGTGGCGCTCAGAGGTAAAACAACCCAACGTTAAAGAACACACTGGATGGCCTTGACGGGAGCAACCATCTGTCTCCCAACAACTGTTCCAGTGAGTCCCCTCTCCCAACTTTCTCTGAGCCTTGGGGTCCTTGTGACCTGGCCATTTAGCCAATGGTGTGCAAAAAAAGTGGCGCTCAGAAGTAAAACAACCCAACGTTAAAGAACACACTGGATGGCCTTGACGGGAGCAACCATCTGTCTCCCAACAACTGTTCCAGTGAGTCCCCTCTCCCAACTTTCTCTGAGTCTTGGGGTCCTTGTGACCTGGCCATTTAGCCCATTGTGTGTAAAAAAGTGCCGCTCAAAGGTAAAACAACCCAACGTTAAAGAACACGTTGGATTATCTTAACGGGAGGTTACCATCTGTCTCCCAACAGCTGTTCCAGTGAGTCCCCTCCCCCAACTTTCTCTGAGCCTTGGGGTTCTTGTGACCTGGCCATTTAGCCCATGGTGTGCAAAAAAAGTGGCGCTCAGAGGTAAAACAACCCAACGTTAAAGAACACACTGGATGGCCTTGACGGGAGCAACCATCTGTCTCCCAACAACTGTTCCAGTGAGTCCCCTCTCCCAACTTTCTCTGAGCCTTGGGGTCCTTGTGACCTGGTTATTTAGCCCATGGTGTGCAAGGAAAAGTGTCTCTCACCGGTAAAACAACCCAAATAACCCTTTATAAGCCAATGTTGAAACATGACGATATATTTTCCTGGAATGAAATTGGGCATGGATTGACAATAAAAATAAATTGATAAATATTCTCGAAGTTAATTGTATTTTTATGAATCTACGTACCCCCTCTTCCCCCCCCCCAGTACGAAAAGCTCAATAACCGTTGGGGCGTCGTATCTCATGACTAGGAGATGCAACTGTTCAACTTACCCTAATGATGCGACAGCTGCATTTACAGATTTTTAACAACAACTACCCCTTTGCAGCTGGGACACGAGAAACTGGATTTTCCGTCTACAATTCTTCTTTTTCTTGTTGTTTTAAAGTTGCAATCACAGACGAGGCGCACATCCGGGGGGAGGGAGAGAAGTGAGATCGTGGAGGGGGAGGGGGAGAAGAAAGGGGACAATTTCAAGGGAAACACACACTTCGTTAAAGTTAAAATCTGCCGGGCACATCACTTCAACCATAATGTGTCTCATTTAAAAAACGGAACAAAAACCTTTAAGAGAAATAAGTTCTTTTTAAAAATAATACATTAACATCAAACGGGGCAGTGAAAAATTATAGCTCTTTCGCTGTGTATATGTTGGGGTGCGCGCGAGATCGCATACGCACGTGCGTGCTAACCCGCAAACCCGCGGACGTGCCCGTCGATTTCGACGGTTAATTATTCAAAACAGTGCGTTTTGGAATATTGTTGGTGGACTGTGGCCTGGAAGAGAATAAAGGCGAGATTTTTGTGGAGGAAGATGTGTGTGTGTGGTGGGGGGGGGGGGGGGGGATGATAAGTGAAAGGTGGGGAGGGAGGAGAGAGAGTGAAGAAGAGGAGGAGATGGAATGGTAGAAAGAAACAGAAAAAGAAGAAAAAAATTGGAGTCATTATAATCAACTTCATTATTACTCACGTGTTGGAAATATGAATATTTTAAACGTTAAACAGGGAAAAATGCTTTGTGGTTTTCCGAGTACATATATTTTTAGTGTTTGAAAGTACTAATGAATGGGGGAAGGGGGGGGGGGAGAAGAGCTTGAGGGGGGAGGGGGAGGTTGAGTTTTAAGTAATGAGTAATTAGCATTTGGCGTTGTCCGTTAAAAAAAAAAGATAATTTCATAAACTGCGGCATTTTAGACGATTTAAAATTGTTGTTTTCAGTTTACGGATATCTCTCTCTTTTCCTCCCTTTCGGATGTAAGAGTTAGCGGGATGAGGGTCAAAACGGAGAGGAGGAGGAGAGAGGGGGGGGGGGGGGTTGTTGGATGAAGCAAAAATATAAGGGGAAGGGATGAATAATAGTTGACCACGAGAGTAAAAAGAACTGCTTTGAATGTGAGTTTACGGGAACCATTCCGGGTTTGGGGGGGGGGGAACGAACCAGTTCAAAAGATCATTGTTTTTTTTTATCTCCTTTACGACAGATAAAAGGTTTCAGTGGAAAAGGTCAGTTAAGTGCCGTCGGCCGAGTCGGGTGTGTGTGTGTGACATGCGGGTGAGCGCTCGTGCACACGTACTCAGAAGAGTTTCTTTACGGATGTTGATCCTTACGTCAGATGGAGACTTGAGGGTGGGGGGAGATGTCTCGTGAGTGTGTGTGTCATTCGTCAAAAATGATTATCAGGTACTTATGGAGGTATAAATGCAAAGAAAATTATACTTGCGACGTCTTTACGATGTTATATTTATTACTTTTCTGTACTTTGGGGAGCAAAGGCGTTCTTTATGGGTTGTTTTACCTCTGAGCGGCACTTTTTTGCACATCATGGGCTAAATGGCCAGGTCACACGGACCCCGAAGGCTCAGAGAAGGTTGAGGGAGTGGACCAACTGGAACAGCTGTTGGGAGACAGATGGTAGCCTCCCTTCAAGGCCATCCAGCGTGTTCTTTAACGTTCGGTTGTTTTACCTGTGAGTGGTACCTTTTGGACCCACTGGAACAGCTATTTGGAGACAGATGGTAGCTTCCGGTTAAGGCCATCCAGAGGGTTCTTTAACGTGCTCAGGGTATGATTCTCCCGCACATGGGATGACGGCACGAGCACAGGGCATGGATCTCCCGCACATGGGACCACGGTTTAACGTCCTATCCGACGGACAGTGGTCTTTCCAGGCCCATCGGTGTCCCCTACTAACCGTGGACAGTGCGAGGAATTTTACGGAGATAAATATCAACGCTGACCCAGCTGGGACTCGAACCTGGTAACAGCAGACTACGAACCTGGCGCGCTACCGACTGAGCCATCCCCGCTCCCCATTCTTTATGCATTAAGAATATTACTACCAGTAAGAATCTTCTACTTTTTGTAACGGTACTCGTTGCTGGAGTAAGAATATTTGTTCCAAGAATGAGAATATTCCCTTTGATGTGAAACTTTTCGCTCCTGGAGTAAGAATATTTGTTCCTAGAATAAAAATATTTCCTTTCGTCTAAAGCTATTCCCTCCTGGAATAAGAATATTTATTCCAAGCATAAGAATATTTCCCTTCGTCTAAAGCTATTCGCTCCTGGAGCAAGAATATTTATTCCAAGCATAAGAATATTTCCCTTGGTCTAAAGCTATTCGCTCCTAGAGTAAGAATATTTGTTCCTAGAATAAGAATATTTCCCTTCCTTTAAAGCTATTCGCTCCTAGAGTAAGAATATTTGTTCTTAGAATAAGAATATTTCCCTTCGTCTAAAGTTATTCTCTCCTGGAGTAAGAATGTTTGTTCCCAGAATAAGAATATTTCCCTTGGTCTAAAGCTATTCGCTCCTGGAATAAGAATATTTGTTCCTAGAATAAGAATATTTCCCTTCGTCTAAAGCTATTCGACCCTTGAGAAAAAAAGTGCCGCTCAGAGGTAAAACAACAACCAACCAAACCCTTGAGAAAGAATATTTGTTCCTAGAATGTTAATATTTACCTTGGTCTAAAGCTATTCGCTCCTGGAGTAAGAACATTTGTTCCTAGAATAAGAATATTTCCCTTCGTCTAAAGCTATTCGCTCCTGGAGTAAGAATATTTGTTCCTAGAATAAGAATATTTCCTTTCGTCTAAAGCTATTCCCTCCTGGAATAAGAATATTTATTCCAAGCATAAGAATATTTCCCTTCGTCTAAAGCTATTCGCTCCTAGAGTAAGAATATTTGTTCCTAGAATAAGAATATTTCCCTTCCTCTAAAGCTATTCGCTCCTAGAGTAAGAATATTTGTTCCTAGAATAAGAATATTTCCCTTCCTCTAAAGCTATTCGCTCCTAGAGTAAGAATATTTGTTCCTAGAATAAGAATATTTCCCTTCCTCTAAAGCTATTCGCTCCTAGAGTAAGAATATTTGTTCTTAGAATAACAATATTTCCCTTCGTCTAAAGTTATTCGCTCCTGGAATAAGAATATTTGTTCCTAGAATAAGAATATTTCCCTTCGTCTAAAGCTATTCGACCCTTGAGAAAAAAAGTGCCGCTCAGAGGTAAAACAACAACCAACCAAACCTTGAGAAAGAATATTTGTTCCTAGAATGTTAATATTTACCTTGGTCTAAAGCTATTCGCTCCTGGAGTAAGAACATTTGTTCCTAGAATAAGAATATTTCCCTTCGTCTAAAGCTATTCGCTACTGGAATAAGAATATTTGTTCCTAGAATAACAATATTTCCCTTCGTCTAAACCTATTCGCTCCTGGAATAAGAATATTTGTTCCTAGAATAAAAATATTTCCCTTCGTCTAAAGCTATTCGCCCCTGGAGAAAGAATATTTGTTCCTAGAATATTAATATTTACCTTGGTCTAAAGTTATTCGCTCCTAGAGTAAGAATATTTGTTCTTAGAATAAGAATATTTCCCTTCGTCTAAAGCTATTCGCCCCTGGAGAAAGAATATTTCTTCCCAGAATATTAATATTTACCTTAGTCTAAAGCTATTCGCTCCTGGAGTAAGAATATTTGTTCCTAGAATAAGAATATTTCCCTTCGTCTAAAGCTATTCGCTACTGGAATAAGAATATTTGTTCCTAGAATAAGAATATTTCCCTTCGTCTAAAGCTATTCGCTCGTGGAGTAAGAATATTTCTTCCTAGAATAAGAATATTTCCCTTCATCTAAAGCTATTCGCTCCTGGAGAAAGAATATTTGTTCCTAGAATAACAATATTTCCCTTCATCTAAAGCTATTCGCTCCTGGAGTAAGAATTTTTGTTCCTAGAATAAAAATATCTCCCTTGGTCTAAAACTATTCGCTACTGGAATAAGTATATTTGTTCCTAGAATAACAATATTTCCCTTCGTCTAAAGCTATTCGCTCCTGGAATAAGAATATTTGTTCCTAGAATAAAAATATTTCCCTTCGTCTAAAGCTATTCGCTACTAGAGTAAGAATATTTGTTCCTAGAATATTAATATTTACCTTGGTCTAAAGCTATTCGCTCCTGGAGTAAGAATATTTGTTCTTAGAATAAGAATATTTCCCTTCGTCTAAAGTTATTCTCTCCTGGAGTAAGAATGTTTGTTCCCAGAATAAGAATATTTCCCTTGGTCTAAAGCTATTCGCTCCTGGAATAAGAATATTTCTTCCCAGAATAAGAATATTTCCCTTCGTCTAAAGCTATTCGCTCCTGGAGTAAGAATATTTCTTCCTAGAATAAGAATATTTCCCTTGGTCTAAAACTATTCGCTACTGGAATAAGTATATTTGTTCCTAGAATAACAATATTTCCCTTCATCTAAAGCTATTCCCTCCTGTAGTAAGAATATTTGTTCCTAGAATAAGAATATTTCCCTTGGTCTAAAGCTATTCGCTCCTGGAGTAAGAATGTTTGTTCCTAGAATAAGAATATTTCCCTTGGTCTAAAGCTATTCGCTCCTGGAAAAAGAATATTTGTTCCTAGAATAAGAATATTTCCCTTGGTCTAAAGCTATTCGCTCCTGGAGTAAGAATATTTGTTCCTAGAAGAAGAATATTTCCCTTCGTCTAAAGCTATTCGCTACTGGAATAAGAATATTTGTTCCTAGAATAAGAATATTTCCCTTGGTCTAAAGCTATTCGCTCCTGGCGAAAGAATATTTGTTCCTAGAAGAAGAATATTTCCCTTCGTCTAAAGCTATTCGCTCCTGGAGGTAAGAATATTTCTTCCTAGAATAAGAATATTTCCCTTGGTCTAAAGCTATTCGCTCCTGGAGAAAGAATATTTGTTCCTAGAATAACAATATTTCCCTTCGTCTAAAGCTATTCGCTCCTGGAGTATGAATATTTGTTCCTAGAATAACAATATTTCCCTTCGTCTAAAGCTATTCGCTCCTGGAGTAAGAATATTTGTTCGTAGAATAATAATATTTCCCTTCGTCTAAAGCTATTCGCTCGTGGAGAAAGAATATTTGTTCTTAGAATAAGAATATTTCCCTTCGTCTAAAGTTTATTTCGCTCCTGGAGTAGAAACATTTATTCCTAGAATAAGAATATTTCCCTTCGTCTAAAGCTATTCGCTCCTGGAGTAAGAATGTTTGTTCCTAGAATAAGAATATTTCCCTTGGTCTAAAGCTATTCGCTCCTGGAGTAAGAATTTTTGTTCCTAGAATAAAAATATTTCCCTTGGTCTAAAGCTATTCGCCTCTGGAGTAAGAATATTTGTTCCTAGAATAAGAATATTTCCCTTGGTCTAAAACTATTCGCTACTGGAATAAGTATATTTATTCCTAGAATAACAATATTTCCCTTCATCTAAAGCTATTCGCTCCTGGAGAAAGAATATTTGTTCCTAGAATAAGACTATTTCCCTTGGTCTAAAGCTATTCGCTCCTGGAGTAAGAATGTTTGTTCCTAGAATAAGAATATTTCCCTTGGTCTAAAACTATTCGCTCCTGGAAAAAGAATATTTGTTCCTAGAATAAGAATATTTCCCTTGGTCTAAAGCTATTCGCTCCTGGAGTAAGAATATTTGTTCCTAGAAGAAGAATATTTCCCTTCGTCTAAAGCTATTCGCTACTGGAATAAGAATATTTGTTCCTAGAATAAGAATATTTCCCTTCATCTAAAGCTATTCGCTCTTGGAGTAAGAATATTTGTTCCTAGAATAAGAATATTTCCCTTCGTCTAAAGCTATTCGCTACTGGAGTAAGAATATTTCTTCCTAGAATAAGAATATTTCCCTTGGTCTAAAACTATTCGCTCCTGGAGAAACAATATTTGTTCCTAGAATAACAATATTTCCCTTCGTCTAAAGCTATTCGCTCCTGGAGTAAGAATATTTGTTCGTAGAATAATAATATTTCCCTTCGTCTAAAGCTATTCGCTCCTGGAGTAAGAATATTTGTTCGTAGAATAATAATATTTCCCTTCGTCTAAAGCTATTCGCTCCTGGAGTAAGAATATTTGTTCGTAGAATAAGAATATTTCCCTTCGTCTAAAGTTATTCGCTCCTGGAGTAAGAACATTTGTTCCTAGAATAAGAATATTTCCCTTCGTCTAAAGCTATTCGCTCCTGGAGTAGAAACATTTGTTCCTAGAATAAGAATATTTCTCTTCGTCTAAAGCTATTCGCTCCTGGAGTAAGAATATTTGTTCCTAGAATAAGAATATTTCCCTTCGTCTAAAGCTATTCGCTCCTGGAGTAAGAATATTTGTTCTTAGAATAAGAATATTTCCCTTCGTCTAAAGCTATTCGCTCCTGGAGTAAGAATGTTTGTTCCTAGAATAAGAATATTTCCCTTGGTCTAAAGCTATTCGCTCCTGGAGTAAGAACATTTGTTCCTAGAATAAGAATATTTCACTTCGTCTAAAGCTATTCGCTCCTGGAGCAAGAATATTTGTTCTTAGAATAAGAATATTTCCCTTCGTCTAAAGCTATTCGCTCCTGGAGTAAGAATGTTTTTTCCCAGAATAAGAATATTTCCCTTCGTCTAAAGCTATTCGCTCCTGGAGTAAGAACATTTGTTCCTAGAATAAGAATATTTCCCTTCGTCTAAAGCTATTCGCTCCTGGAGTAAGAATGTTTTTTCCCAGAATAAGAATATTTCCCTTCGTCTAAAGCTATTCGCTCCTGGAGTAAGAACATTTGTTCCTAGAATAAGAATATTTCCCTTCGTCTAAAGCTATTCGCTCCTGGAGTAAGAATATTTGTTCCTAGAATAAGAATATTTCCCTTGATCTAAAGCTATTCGCTCCTTTAGTAAGAATATTTGTTCTTAGAATAAGAATATTTCCCTTCGTCTAAAGCTATTCGCTCCTGGAGTAAGAATGTTTGTTCCTAGAATAAGAATATTTCCTTTGGTCTAAAGCTATTCGCTCCTGGAGTAAGAACATTTGTTCCTAAAATATTTCCCTTGATCTTGGTATAAAGCTATTTGCTCTTGGAGTAAGAATATTCTCTTGGGGGTAAAGATAGTTGCTCGTGGAGTAAGAATATTTGTCCCTGGAGAAAGAATTTCCTACTTGTAAGATGATAGTTACTATAATAAGAATATTTGTTCCTACAATATTCATCTTTGAAAAAAAACATTCACTCCGGATTTTTTCCTGGAATAAAAATATTCCTCTAGTATAAAATACTCGCTGTTCAAGTAAGAATTTTCCTCTAATACATAGTACTCGCTGCTCGAGTAAGAATATTCCTCTAATAATATAAAGTACTCGCTGCTCGAGTAAGAATATTCCTCTAATATAAAGTACTCGCTGCTCGAGTAAGAATATTCCTCTAATATAAAGCACCCGCTACTCGAGTAAGAATATTTCTTTAATATAAAGAACTCGCTGCTCGAGTAAGAGTATTCCTCTCATATAAAGCACTCGCTTCTAAAGTAAGAATATTCCTCTAATATAAAAATACCCGCTACTCGAGTAAGAATATTCTTCTAATATAAAGTACTCGCTTCTGAGGTAAGAATATTCCTCTAATATAAATTATTCGCTGTTCGAGTAAGAATGTTCCTCTAATATAAAGTACTCGCTGCTTGAGTAAGAATATTCCTCTAACATAAAATACTCGCTGCTCGGGTAAGAATATCCTTCTAATATAAAATACTCGCTGCTCGAGAAATAATATTCCTCTAATATAAAGTACCCGCTACTCGAGTAAGAATATTCCTCTAATATAAAGTATTCACTGCTCGAGTAAGAATATTCCTCTAATATAAAGTACTCGCTTCTGAGGTAAGAATATTCCTCTAATATAAAATACTCGCTGGTCGAGTAGGAATATTCCTCTAATATAGAGTACACGCTACTCGAGTAAGAATATTCCTCTAATATAAAGTAGTCACTGCTCGAGTAAGAATATTCCTCTAATATAATGTACTCGCTTCTGAGGTAAGAATATTCCTCTAATATAAAATACTCGCTGGTCGAGTAAGAATATTCCTCTAATATAAAGTACCAGCCACTCGAGTAAGAACATTCCTCTAATATAAAGTACCCGCCACTCGAGTAAGAACATTCCTCTAATATAAAGTACTCGCTTCTGAAGTAAGAATATTCCTCTAATATAAAATACTCGCTGCTCGAGAAAGAATATTCCTCTAATATAAAGTACCCGTTTCTCGAGTAAGAATATTCCTCTAATATAAAATATTCACTGCTCGAGTAAGAATATTCCTCTAATATAAAGTATTCACTGCTCGAGTAAGAATATTCCTCTAATATAAAGTACTCGCTGGTCGAGTAAGAATATTCCTCTGATATAAAATACTCGTTGGTCGAGTAAGAATATTCCTCTAATATAAAGTACCCGCTACTCGAATAAGAATATTCCTCTAATATAAAATACTCGCTGCTCGAGTAAGAATATTCCTCTAATATAAAATACTCGCTGCTCGAGTAAGAATATTCCTCTAATCATAAATGTACTTGCTGTACATTCCTCTGGATATATAAAAGTACTCGCTGTTGGAGTGAGAATGGATATTCCTCTAGATATATAGGTACTCGTTGTTGGAGTAAGAATCTAGGTATAAATGTACTCGCTACTGGGATAAGAACATTCTCTCGGTATAACGATACTTGCTCCTGGAGGGAGAATTTTTTTTCCAGGGGTAAGAATATTTTTGAAGGAGTAAAGATACTTGCTCCTGGAGTAAGAAAATTTCCTTTGTCCTATTTTACTGACAGACCCATCTCAAACATTCTTGTCACGGTGCTACCTGAAGACTGATTTATTTTAACAGAGACATTCATTCGTTTATGAAGCAAAAATTTGTCACTGTGCAGGAATGTTTGCTGCTCAAAAAATTATTTCCTCAATTAATAAAAACATTCGCTCGTTATATAGGAATCACTGGCGAGGTGTATTCATATACTGAAGAGAAACATTCTCTTAGTAAGGTTGTTCGCATATTGAGAACATTAATATACATAAATGGAGTAGAATTATTCGCTGAATAAGAGCAATATTCGCTTCGCCTATTGGTCAGGAATATTTGTTCATTGAGGAGGGATATTCGCCTATTGGTCAGGAATATTTGCTCATTGAGTAGGGATATTCGCCTATTGGGCAGAATTATTTGCTCATTGAGTAGGGATATTCGCCTATTGGTCAGGAATATTTGTTCATTGAGTAGGGATATTCGCCTATTGGTCAGGAATATTTGTTCATTGAGTAGGGATATTCGCGTATTGGTCAGGAATATTTGTTCATTGAGTAGGGATATTCGCGTATTGGTTAGGAATATTTGTTCATTGGGTAGGGATATTCGCCTATTGGTCAGGAATATTTGTTCATTGAGTAGGGATATTTGCCAATTGGGCAGGAATATTTCTTCATTGGAGAATATTTGTTTATTGAATAGAGATATTCACTTTTGGGCAAGTATGGTTTGTGTGTATATATATTAGAATAATTGTTAATTGGCTAGGAATGTTCGTTCATTGCGTAGGAAGTTTTTCTTACTGAAAAGTAATATTCATTAACTGGGTTAAAATATTAGCTCATTCAAGAGAAATATTCTTTTAATGAACAAGAATATCGGGGTATTCAGTAGTAATGTCATTTCAAAGATTGGTAGCATTCGCTTATTGAGCAATAATATTGATCTGTTGCAAAATGATATTCATTCACCTAGTAGAAATATTTTTTCACTTAGCAGAAATAGCTACCACTTAGCCGAAATATGCTCTCGTCTAGCCAATATGCGCTTCTTCCTAGCCGATATATGCTTCCTCCTAGCCGATATATGCTTCCTCCTAGCCAATATGCGCTTCTACCTAGCCGATATATGCTTCTACCTAGCCAATATGCGCTTCTACCTAGCCGATATATGCTTTTACTTAGCCGATATATGCTTTCGCTTAGCCGATATATGCTTCCGCTTTGTAAAAATATCTTCCACTTCGCAGAAATATGCTTTCACTTAGCAGAAATATACTTTTACTTTGCAGAGATATTTCACTGAAGAATAAAAAAGTCTCAAACTGAGTAGTTTTAACATCAGAAATATTATAATCAGAAAGAATTTTTTCTTTTTCAGATTTAAATCGATTTCTCGATTCCCTAGAAATACTAATTCACAGAAAAAAATGTTTCTTTCACTTCCTAAAAAACAAAATTGAATTAACAACAGAAAAACTGGCGTATATGTCGACCTACAACACGAAAATTAAAGGAATTCGAAAACTTTCACCTGTTTTTAGGATAGATTCCCCCCACCCCCTTTTTTTTTAGTCTTTAACCCAATTTGGCCTCTTTCTGAAAATTTCCGAAAATTTCCCCAAAAGTGGAATAAAAAAAAGGAGCACGAAAAATAAGGTGGGGAGGAGCAGAATCGAATGATATATTCCAGTCATAAGTAGTCCAAAGGAATTTTTTTCCACTTATCACGCAAACACACACGTTACCAGAGAAATGCACGATGGTTTTTGGTGTGTGCCAACTTATAATCAGCCTATTTTCAACTCTCCCCCCCCCACACCAGGTACCTCCCTACCACGGCCATAGGTCTTATTATTATCTGTCCCATGCCTTTAATGATTAACATCCTTCTGCACGCAACAATTGCACTATATAGAGTACAGAAACAAATCGATGAATCCTAGTGTCCAGAATCCTTAAATCTTAATGTTCGCACACGTACACACACACAACACAATTAGGGAGTCAGAGGGGGGCAGGTCGGATGAGGTTACAAGGGGGGGGGGGGGGTAAGGATATGAAAAGGTAGCAAAATAGACGCACGAACTCCAGTGAAGCAGGTCACCATGGTCAATTTTTTTCTCGGAATGTTCTAACTGCAGATAAGAGGGTATCGCGATGTGGTGGTCGTTTTTTTTTGATAAAAATTGTAATGTTGGTAATATGAGTTCAAATTGGGATAGTGACTTTGTTAGTTAATTTGTGAGTGGATTATTACTGAGTCACGAAAGGGTTGGGTTGTTTTACCTCTGAGCGGCACTTTTTTGCACACCATGGGCTAAATGGCCAGGTCACAAGGACCCCGAAGGCTCAGAGAAAGTTGGGGGAGGGGACCCACTGTAACAGCTGTTGGGAGACAGATGGTAGCTCCCGTCAAGGCCATCCAGCGTGTTCCTTAAAGTTGGGTTGTTTTACCTCTGAGCGGCACTTTTTGACACACCATGGGCTAAATGGCCAGGTCACATGGACCCCGAAGGCTCAGAGAAGGTTGGGGGAGGGGACCCACTGGAACAGCTGTTGGGAGACAGATGGCAGCCTCCCGTCAAGGCCATCCAGCGTGTTATTTAACGTTGGGTTGTTTTACCTCTGAGCGGCACTTTTTTGCACACCATGGGCTAAATGGCCAGGTCACTTGGACCCCGAAGGCTCAGAGAAGATTGGGGGAGGGGACCCACTGGAACAGCTGTTGGGAGACAGATGGTAGCCTCCCGTCAAGGCCATCCAGCGTGTTCTTTAACGTGCACAGGGTGTGGCTCTCCCGCACACGGGACCACGGCTTAACGTCCAATCCGACGGACGGCGGCCTTTCTAAGCCCATCGGTGTCCCCTACTTACCGTGGGCAGGGCGGGGAATTTTGCGGAGATAAATCTCAACGCTGACCCAGCTGGGACTCGAACCTGGGAACTACAGATTGAGAGCCTGGCGCGCTACCGACTGAGCCACCCCTGCCCCAGTCACGAAAGGAAGGAATATATATCTAGGGGAAGATTGACGAATTGTTTCAGAGGGTTAGCACATCTGGCTAATGGCCGAGTGGTTAGCACACTTGGCTACTAATCTAAGAGCCCCGGATTTAGGCATGGATGTGTGTGTCGTTTTCCTGCTGAGGTCCTGCCATCCTCTCAGACCTTCTACTCTGGCATATAAACTGACAGGCTCCTGTCAGACCTCTGTGGCAAGCAGCTCCTTGAGGGAGGTATTTATTTTTATTTACAACTGAGTATGGGTTGAGTTGTTGGATTGTTTTACCTACGAGCGGCACTTTTTTGCACACCATGGGCTAAATGGCCAGGTCACAAAGACCCCGAGGGCTCAGAGAAGTTTGGGGGTGGGGACCCACTGGAACAGCTGTTGGGAGACCGATGATTGTCTCCCATCAAGGCCATCCAGCGTGTTCTTTAACATGTACAGGATATGGCTCTCCGACACACGGGGCCACGGTTTAAGGTCAAATTTGACTGCCGGAGGCCTTTCCAAGCCCATAGGTGTCCCCTACTGACCATGGGCAGGGCGGGGAGTTTTGGGAGATTAATCTCAACGCTGAAGCAGCTGGGAAAAATAAAAGCTTCTATGCCTTAAAAACACTGTTTCTCTATTATAAGTCTACCTTACAAGTTTTTTCTCCCTACCCATGGTCAGTAGGGGACACCGACGATCTTGAAAAGGCCGCCGTCCGTCGGATGGGACGTTAAGCCGTGGCCCTGTGTGCGGGTTGGGTTGTTTTACCTCTGAGCGGCACTTTTTTGCACACAATGGGCTAAATGGCCAGGTCACAAGGACCCCGAAAGGCTCAGAGAAGGTTGGGGGAGGGGACCCACTGGAATAGCTGTTGGGAGACAGATGGTAGCCTCCCGTTAGGGCCATACAGCTTGTTCTTTAACGTACACAGAGATGGCTCTCCCGTACACGGGGTCACAGTTTAACGTCCCATCCAACAGACGGCGGCCTTTCCAAATCCATCGGTGTCCCCTACTGACCGTGGGCAGAGCGGGGAATTTTGCGGAGATAAATCTCAACGCTGACCCAGCTGGGACTCGAACCTGGGAACTACAGATTACGAGCCTACCCTGTGTGTGTAGACTCATACCCTGTGCACGTTAAAGAACACACTGGATGGCCTTAACCGGAGGCTACCATCTGTCTCCCAACAGCTATTCCAATGGGTGTTCACCCCCAATCTTCTCTGAGCCTTCGGGGTCCTTGTGACCTGGATATTTAGCCCATTGTGTGGAAAAAAAGTGCCGCTCAGAGGTAAAACAACCAATCTTACAAGTTTGTAAAAAAAAATATCCCCTCAAGCAGCTGGTTGCCTCAGAGGTCAGACAGGAGCCTGTCAGTTTATATGCCATAGTAGAAGGTCTGTGAGGATGGCAGGACCTCAGCAGAAAAACAACACAAACATCCATGCCTTAACCCAGGGCTCGAACCCAGGTCCCTTAGATCAGTAGCCAAGCATGCTAACCACTCGGCCATGGGACTGCTACAAGTTTGTACATTTTATTATTTAATTACATTTAATATTCCTTAAAACACCCAATAGAAAATATATCCTGCGATTGTCTGAAAGTTCCCACGTGAAACGGCAATAAATATTTAAATATTTGTTAAATACTTTGGACATTTGAATAAATCATAATTATTTAGCAGGCACCATAATTTTTAAATCACTATCGAATAATCCTAACAGATATTTTTGTTTTGTGAAAATATCCTTGTTCTGTTGCAAATATTTACTCTAGGTGAGCTAATTGACATATGGGGAGATATTTGTTTGTCTCGAATAAATATTCCTATTTCTTGAACGAAAAATCATATTTCCTGACAATACTAACCTGGATCTGTAAACAAATACACTAATACGAAGAAAATATTCAACCGAAGAACAAATACTTTCAACTCCTCAGACAAATAAACGTATCTCTGACAAAGCACGTCATATCAGGTAAATTTCTAACTCTGAGAAAAAATATCACTAACTTTTGAGGCAATGTTTACAATCTGTGAGCGAACATTTTTACTCTACGAATAAAAAGCTGTGAAGTAATGTTTATATTTCATCAGTTAACATTTTTACTCAACAACTAAATTATTCCTGATTTGTGAGAAAATATTCGTATTCTCATATACGTTAATATAATAGTAATACTAATAGTTTTTAACTATTAGTTTCACTATAGTTTCACTCCGCTATATTATTAAGTTTTCTCCGCAATATTTATTTAATAATATTTTCACTCCGAAATATAATAAGTTAATATTTAATATTAACTCCGCAATATAATTGGGGCGGGGATGGCTCAGTCGGTAGCGCGCCAGGCTCGTAATCTGCAGTTCCCAGGTTCGAGTCCCAGCTGGGTCAGCGTTGAGATTTATCTCCGCAAAATTCCCCGCCCTGCCCACGGTCAGTAGGGGACACCGATGGGCTTGCAAAGGCCGCCGTCCGTCGGATGGGACGTTAAGCCGTGGCCCCGTGTGCGGGAAAGCCATACCCTGTGCACGTTAAAGAACACACTGGATGGCCTTGACGGGAGGCTACCATCTGTCTCCCAACAGCTGTTCCAGTGGGTCCCCTCCCCCAACCTTCTCTGAGCCTTCTGGGTCCATGTGACCTGGCCATTTAGCCCATGGTGTGCAAAAAAGTGCCGCTCAGAGGTAAAACAACCAAACAACCCAAACAACCGCAATATAATTAATATAATAAATATACTAATAATTTCACTCCGCAAATATTATTAAGTTTTCAGGTAATATTCATATCTCCTCAATTAATATTCCTAAACTGGGAATATATATCATTAATTTTTGAAGAAATGTCTAAAAATTCCTTTCAAAATGTCACGGAGTTAAAATATTAGTTGAGAGAATATGTACATTGCCTCAAAAATGGATTTGATCCCAGAGTAAGAATATTAATTTTGAATGTGGACATAAACCTCACAAATGAGGAATATTTGTTTAGAGAAGAAGAAATTTCTCTGAGAGAATATGGATAAAAAAATTTCACATTTCTGTAGACAATTCCTCTAAATCTATTAGGGATATTCCTATCCTGTAAACACAGGTTCGAAATCCTCGGGAACATACTTTTAATTACGAGATTTATATTCTTACTCTATAAACATAGTTTCGAAAATCCGTGATGTGATACTTCTATATACATGATTTGCATTTCTATTCGGTAAACGATTGTTCATATTGTGTGAAACTCATAATTCGGTATCCAAGAGCGATATTCCTATGTTTCAAACAAATATTCATATTCTGTGAACTAATAATTCTAAATCCGAGAGTGATAATCCCACTCTGTAAACAAATGTTCGTATTCCGTGGACTAATATTTCCATATCCAAGAGCGATATCCGTACTCTGTAAACGAATGTTCATATTCCGTGGACTAATACTTCTATATCCACGAGCGATATCCCTACTTTGTAAACGAATGTTCGTATTCCGTAGACAAATACTTCTATATCCAAGAGCAATATCCCTACTGTGTAAACGAATGTACATATTCCGTGAACTAATACTTCTATATCCAAGAGCGATATTCTTACTCTGTAAAAGAACGCTCATATTCCGTGGACCAATACTTTTACATCCA